>LUCG01299974.1:0-11191 GCA_001633085.1 Carthamus tinctorius
TTATTGTGGATTTATGGAAAAGCTGATGTGACGCTGATATGACAGTGAGGTTGGGAGGGCTGGGAGGGTTCTGCTACGCATAGCCTTAGTGTGGTAATATTTTAAGGTACTCATTTAGGTATATAATATTAAATGAGAATTTAATCAAATATATAAAAATCAAGATGAATATATAGAAAATATGAAGTTGAATAAATTTTTTTTTAAATATATAAAAAATCTAATTTATCATTAACCAAAGAGTATTTCGTTGTCACGTGGTATTATTACTAAGTTCAATATAGGTATTGATTATTCAACTCTTTTCAAAACTCAATTTAAATTTTGATTCAAGTCTAGTCATTTGAATATACCCTTTTTTGAGTAAAAAACTAAAATATAAAAGTTATGGAACTCAAGTGAATAAATAAGTTAATCATTGAGTTCAAGCCATAACGAGCTTAAAAAAACTTAAATTTTCATTGAATGTATATAAATTAAATTTGTTAAACGAGCACCAAAGCGTAAATATTGGGAAAATATATGAGCTTGATCTCTACTTATTTTGAATAAGTTATTCGAGCTGAGTCTTATATTAATTTTTTGAACCAAAAGTTGATTAACTTGCTACTCAACCCGACTCGACTCNATTGTTAGTTGTTACTTAAGAAAAAGTTAACAAAGGGATATCAACCAACAAATAATAATTAACATTTTATAAATAAAAACTAAACCAAAAAAAGTTGAATGATACTAGAAAATTGACCACAAACCCAAAAGAATAATAATAAAAAATCTTCTAATTACTTAAATTTGGGCTAAACTATTTTGCAAGGTCAACCTTATATTTAGGGGTCAAAATAATATATACACTAAAATGTGTAATATGAAAAACAATATTGTTTAATATTTTATTGCGTCATTCGACAGGTAACAAGAAGCTATTTGGAATAATTTCTGAATAATTGTTAATATATTTTTTGATTATATTATTAATTAATTAATATATTAATTATAAATAAATATTAACTTATGCTAATAATTATAATCAAATCTTTAATTTGATTATTAATTATATTTAAAAAATATTAACTAATTAGGACATGTAAAGTTGAACAATTTTATTATTATTATTATACATATTATATGTAAGAAAAATTATATTTCCTCCTACATTTTTAACCTACCCATCCTCCTAGTCACTTGATTATTTGACAAGTGTTAAAATTAAAGAGGATTAGTGCATTACACATATCAAATGATCAAGTGGGTAAGAGGATGAGTAGGTTAAAAAGATTGGAAGAAATATAATTTCTCTATATGTAATATCATAGGTTAAAGTAAACTTTTCTTTTGTAAGTTTGTTTTAAAAGATCCTCCAAAATAGCAAATTAAACTTCAAATTCTTTAAAGCAAAAATAACATTCAACTATAATAGATTCTCCATGTACCTTAAAAGTTAAGAGCTTATTTTATTAAGTAAATATAGCCTACGATTAGATTACATAAATAGGACGCCGAAAGAGGTTAGAATCTAACGAAAATCAAATAACAAGTCCATCTCTTAATCGTACAGAATCAAGCACTTGATCGGATATCGCTACCTTTGGCCCAAACACCGAGTGGGTCTTCTAGTTAGGAAGACGATTTTCATGCAAATACCAAGTTCCCATTGCCGATCTCGTCCCCTTGAGTTTGAAGCCGTTTGTCCGCCATCATTTCCCTGTGCTGCTCGAGATACTCTTTGCTATTCATTTCCGCCAACCTGTATATGCAAATATTATAATAAACCAAAACATAACCAAATCAATATGTATAGGATATGGATAAAAAACAACTATCCTAAATTTTCATGTATCATTCATGTCCATCAATCAGATGAATACATATCATCAGAGAGAATACAAAGCTGAATAAAATACATTTAATATATATATAAAAATCTAATTTGTCATTTTTTTTCGTTGGTTGGACAACGATGTGACAAGTAAATTTGATACAATGGATAAAACTCAAATATAACCTTTAAGTGAGCTTTCAATAAGATCCATATGATCTTCTCCTAAATATGAAACCATTTTCTTTTTAAGATCGTGAATTTAATTAAACTCTCATTTAATATTATACGCCTAAATGAGTACCTTAAAATATTACCACACTAAGGTCACGTCTAAAGGTGTTCCAATACAATATATGAAACAAAGGACCCGAAAATAAGTTTATAATGTTTTCGGTGATTCACTAATCAATATTATTCGGATTCTGTTTAAATGAATTTCATGTGTTACTTTGTCATTTTAGAATATTCTTCTTGTTCTAACTTCTAATACTACTAATATAGTATATGGTAAGAATTTTTATATTTTATTTTAATTATTATTTGTCTGGTCGGTCAATATATGGTCTTATACAGATGTAACAGGATCTCCAAAAACGATTAAAACGGAAAGCTAATGATGGGAAATCACATACCTGCTAATTGTGCGATCTTTTGCAAAGCCCAATTCATTGTCAACACAAAGGTCAAAATCGTCATTCTTCCTTGATTGGGAAGAGGTTCTAGGTGCCATACTATGTGCATCCGCAACCGTCACAATCCTTTCGAAAAGATCAAAAGGTGTCCCCTCGGCCGTACACATCAACCGTGCTTTGTTCTCATACATCACCTATAAGTGCAAATTAAACAATTATGTCATTTGACAATTTTGGCCACCGACACACGCACATATATAAGCCAAAACCAATGACGAGAAATGACACTAACGTCAACCAAAGTGACAAAGCGATATGCTGCCGTCCGGTTGTGAAGCCCAAATATCGGAACACCATCTAATGCCACGGTGTGAAAATCCCCTGCCGTTGCAAATATGTTACTTCAACGGAAATCCAATTTTTTTAAAAGTTGACTTTTGAGGTCAAGCGGATCGATTTTCAACTTCGAAATTATTACGGATTTTTAAAATCTTCGGGATTATATTTCGCTGTCAGGTAGTATTGTTACTATGTTCGATATGGGTGGTGATTGTATTCTTCAAAATTGAAGAAATCCCGTCAATTTCAACGTCAGAAATAGTTCGTTTGACCTCAAACAGGTCAAAGTGAATATCTGATGATATAAACAAAGCGAAATACTTACGACATAATCCAAAGTAGTCGGCAGCACCAAGCGGTTTGTCGCATAGTTCCTCGAATGGAAAATACGCGCATCCATTACTGCCCAACGGTACCTATAGGTTCGCACAAAAGCTTAGTTTACTTCGATCCGAAAAGAACAAAAAAGATAATTTTTTTACAGTAAGCTTCACTTCCGGTCCCCAACGTTTGTCAATTTCAACGGATATCATCCCTAAATTTTGAAAATTCGGATTTTTGGTCCCTCACGTTTGTCATTTGACAATGGTTTTGAACCCTCCTCTTAATGGTCGTAAGCTTTTTCCATCAAGGTCCATTTATATGAGAGGTATTTTAGATGTTTTTATGTTAAGTCATCACCACCCGCTTATGAGGGGTATCTTAGTCAAAAGAAAAAATGTTTAAAATGGCAAAAATGCCCCTCATTTAATTGAACTTCACGGAAAAAGTTAATGACTTTTAGAGGAGAGACCAAAATCGTTGTAAAAATACAAAAGTCGGACAAAATCCAACTTCTCAAAGTTTAGGGACGATATCGTTGAAATTGACAAATGTTAGGGACCAAAAGTAAAGTTCACTCTTTTCTTAAAGCATACAACATTTATATACAACAAATACTCTCACACACTCCTCATCTTTGACGAGGTTTGAACCCCGGCTTTCTGAAAGGTCAGGCTTTACAGTAACCGAGGTACTACTAGTCCGTCCAATGTCCGTTTGGTCCAAAAATAATACAGATAATCTTGTTTCTGTAAAAATAGGCATACCTGAAGCGTCCTTCCCATAACGACTTCCGCTTCTTGAGGATGAGCCGTGTTTTCACCGATCAACTCGTTAAACCTTTGCATAAGGAAATCGGATGTACCATTTTGTATGAAGTAGAAGCCTTCTTCCGCCTGGCATTTAATTAGAAAATTGTGTTATAAACTTAAGTAGACGTAGGAATCGCTACAAGAAAGCTGGGCATCAGCGACCAATAGTTTGCTACGGACCGATCCATCGCTATTTTGCGACGGATCACCGACGGATCAACGACAAAACCGTTTTTTATATTTACTCACATTCTTTTGCGAGGAATGTATGATCTGTCGCTAATCCGTGGCAAAATGTACATATTTGCTATGGATTAACAACAGAGAAAGAAAACATTTAATTTTTTAATAAATAAAAAGATGATTTTAGAGATCCGTCGCTAAATAATAAAAAAAACTACATTTTCCACGGCTTTGTTATGGATCTAGATATATTCGATGTTAAAAACTCAAAACAAATCTTGATAAAATCTGTAGCTAATCCGAGACGAATATATTTAAATCTGTCACGGCTTTGCCACATATCTAAATATATTCGATATTAGAAAAATCAATTTTTTTTGATAAAATCCGTAGCTAATTAAGCCGAGGCATATATATTTAGATTTGTCACAACTTCGTTATGGTTTTAAATATATTCGATATTTAAAAAAAAAATCCTAGCCTGGTCAAACACCGTCCCCCCAAAAAAAAAGTTTGATCGAGAGCCCGGTATTTTTGACAATCTCTACATTTAAGGTGAAAAGACAAAAGAATTGGCATTTTACCGAAGTTCTTCTCCGATAGTCTACGGCCGAACCAATTTCATGTACTACACATCTTTCCTGCATCCATGAAACAATACAAGATAATCGATCATTAGGGGTGCGTTTGGTAAGCAAACACAATCAAAGAGATGAGTGTGAGATAGACACGTGAAAAAATTATTCAAGGGTTTAATTTAACATGGGTAGTCTAGTAATTTGTCAATCTTGTCTTATTTTTGTTACACGTGTTTTGGTGGGACAACAAAAAATCTATTTTTGTCATGTCCCAAGTACCCTATTCCAAAGATCATGATAACATTGATGTGGGATCCACAAGATTCCCTTGTTTGTCATCATTGAAGGGTGTTTTTGACATTTCTTGCAAATGGTAAAACATTTTTCTAAAGCCACTTTCGGCACGAAACGCCGCAAGTTTCACGCTCCAAATGGGAGTAATCGGTCGAGCATACCTTCAATGTGGAAATGAAGGGTAGAAAAAGATCTCTTTGCAACCCACGTTCATAAAGGTTATCCGGCGCACGGTTTGATGTAGCAACGAGTATCTATACTTGCATCATAAACACACAAAACGTACGTTATGGCATGGTTTATTCCAAAAAGTAACAAAAGCAATTTCATAAAAAAAATTCATCACTTACGGAACCGTTGCAAAAAAGATGTTTAAATAAGCGGTTTAATATCAACGCATCGGCTACATCATTAACCTGTAAAATACCACAAGGGACGAATAAAAATGACCGACAAAATGAAAATAATCAAAAGGGTATTTTAGACATTACGATATGCAAGGGTAGTAACGTACCATGAATTCATCTAAACATAACAATACAGATTCATGAGAAATCTCGCCTGCAACGACTTCGAGGGGGTCGGACACTCCTTTGTGCCTCTACATTACAAAAGCAAATTTGAAACCAAAACTATTGTTTTTAAAATTTAAACCATATGATATATGTGTTTCAACAAAATGAATACTGCCATTTTTTTATGCAATATTAGTGTTAAAGATCCAATTGGGCCTTCAGGGAGACAACTCTGCCCTCGGAGTTGGAGAACCGTCTACTTGTGGACCCTACTTTCGAGTGGGATATACTGGGTTTGTTTGATTTGGTTTTAAAAAAATAAGAAGCTTGTATTGACTTTGAAGTCTAAAATGGAACTCTTTGACTCCAAAAGCAATGAAACATGAAGTAAAGATTTGACCTGCAAGCGGGTGTGGACGTTCAACATGAAGTCGTGAAAATGAATCCTCTTTTTCCTCCAATCGCAAGGCCTGGTGATGGAAATATATAAATCAAGACACTAAACTAACCCACCATAGTATAACGTTGGGTTCTTTTATAAACCGGGAAATTTGAGAATGTGAAAAATGTGACGCTTACAATTGATCAAAAAATAAGTCCATCAACATGGTTTTTCCGGTACCAACTCCTCCATGGAGATAAAGTCCTTTCACCGGTGAGATCGAAGAATGAGGCATAAAACGGGACCAAAGCCATCTACTCCTGAAATCGAACTAAACACTTTGTAAATAACAACGTGGCATGCAAAAAACAATGCGTAATACTTCCTACGATAGGCCTCTGGCAAGTAGCCTAATTGGCAAAGGGGTAGGGTGACTTTGCCCAAATACATAACAGTCCTTGGTGTGATACGGGTTCTGTGTGGGGTTGTCAGTGATCAACCTTTTGCCCAAATACTTCACCCGACCAAAACCCGACCAAAAATAAATGTCCACAATAAAAAAACACAATTGAACAAATATAACTTTTATAACTAATTGAATGATGAATTTACCCTTACTGATAGAGGCAAACGTTCTACATCTCATAAACCCTTAAATATTTGTGTGTCGTAATAAAGGATATATCCAAGAAATTCTCTATAATTTTTCTAAAGAGTAGAGAACCAAAAGTTAAAATTTATAAAATAAAATAAAAATACATTGAATTTCAACATACTATCCATCTTAAACATTCCAACATTAACTATATATTAAAATATTCTAGAATTTTATCATCCTAATACACCTTTAAAAAAAATCTTTACACAAGATAAAAATAACCAAGTCTTATTGCGGATAATGAATAAAAAAATCATTTTGCTCTTCTCAGATCAAGTTTTAGAGAATTCTTTAAACTTGAACTTTTTTTCATGTTTTCTCTATGTTCGAGAACAATATAGAGAAATCTCTTAGTGCAAAATGGAGAACGAAACTTCAATTTCCTCTATTTTAGAGAATCTATTAGAGATGCTATTATTTTATAAAGTGACATTTATTTGTGAGTACATTACACTTTTGGTTAAGAGACCTTGTTGACAACTTGACAACTATTAACCACATAGTCCAAAAGCGAAACAAAGTGGCAATCTCAATGATCAAAACGCAATTGGTTTAATATAGGGACTAGACTTGATATCGACCCGTAACCACAAGGATTGAAAGTTTAATTTATTCTTTATACGTGGACACGTATTTTGGGATGGATGGAGTGATCCTCTATCAAAAGAGTTCATCTTTGACTTTTTGAGTGTCAAATGGCTTACTATTTATTCTCAAATTCAATAAGAGGGATTTTGGTTGAAGGGTAAAATTGGTAATGTATTTACCTCCCGGCTTTCCCGTGATCAGAATAACGATCCAAATGACAAGCATGAACGGAGCTAACGAGCTCGTCGTAGAGTCTTTGAATTTCTCTCAAGGTGCCTATCTGCAAAAAAGAATCGTTTTCATATACTCCTTTCATATAAGAAAACTGCAACATTTGACTTGACACATAATTTACCAAAATGTCTGAGTATCTAAATTGCCATTCAACATAGACAAATAAAGATTTTCTTTATGTACCTAAATCAACACCATCAAATTTCTTTTTTTTATCTACCAAATACCTAAAGTACCCTTCAACAAAGAGAAACAAAGAATTCTTTACGGACCCAAATCAACACCATAAAGTAACGTTTTTTTATTATTCACCACAAACCTAAGATACCCTTCAGGAAGACGAATAAAGAATTCTTTACCGACCCAAATCAACTCTATAAAGCTACCTTTCGATCATCCATCAAATCCCAAAAATACCCTTCAACGATGATAACTAAAGATTTCTTTACAGATCAACACCATAAAGTTATTTTTTGATTATTTACAGAATCCCTATAATACCCTCCAACGACGACAAATAAAGAATTCTTTACGGATCCAAATCAACACCATAAAGTTACCTTTTGATCATTTACCAAATACTAAAATGCCCTTCAACCAAGATAAATTAAGATTTACGAACCCAAATCAACTCCATAAAGCTACCTTTTGATTACCCGTCAAAAATCGCTAAAATACCCTTCAACCATGCGAATAAAGAATTCCTTACGGACCCAAATCACCACCACAAAATATATTGTAATAATAAATAATCAGCATTTTCATAACACTTGACAACTAGGTCTTGAATTCTTTTGCTCCAAAAAAGACGTACCTGACAATTATCGCCATCTTCAAGTTCACCGGCATTGATTCTACGCTCATACTCCAC
This sequence comes from Carthamus tinctorius, assembly GCA_001633085.1. NCBI lineage: Eukaryota > Viridiplantae > Streptophyta > Magnoliopsida > Asterales > Asteraceae > Carthamus > Carthamus tinctorius. The sequence continues at coordinate 8,227 of LUCG01299974.1, forward strand.
AAGAGGCCCGATCCTCTTCACTTCTGTTACCATTATAACATACTTATACACTTATATTCGATATTTATCACGAACAATTGAAAAAGAAGCTAGAAAACATTCAATTTTTACCAACCTTCATAATTTACTTTAGCAGCAGCATCAGCTGACAATGTTCTTGAAAATATATAAGACGAAAGGCCACATTTACACATATCGGCGTTAAATCTTACATCATGTGAAATTCCATTATTGGCATTTAGAAACACCCTTTTCACTCCATGGTGTCGAAAAGCTGTTTGAAATCGTCCCAAAGATTTGATCAAAGCTCTGCTCATCTTCAATCCAACGGTTTAATGTTGATTTAGAAAGAGCGGCTCAAGAGCCACCGAAGAACACCGATTCTGAAAACAAGTTGAAAATAAAGAAATGGACATCAATTAGGAATATATTCGAGTGAAAGATTCCAAGACTAGAGTTTATGTTTGACAATTGAAGTCAAACTGATCGGTTTTTAACTTCAAAATTTTAGTAAAAATTGATTTGATTATGGACAAAAAGGTTATAAATTTGCATACTGCTGCAAAGAGGGTATCATGGTTGAAAATGTTATGAGCTACGAAACTCGAGCATCAATGGAGATTTGGATTTTTCCGTAGTCAAAACTTGACTCTTAACTATGGGAGAAAGGAGAACATGGTAATTTCACATGTTTAACTCATTCCTTCAGGAGTAGCTGAAAGAATCAGATTTTAACTTATTCATTGTTTTCATCAATAACCTTCAAGATTTCTTGAAAAAAATAAATTTCTTTTTAACCTTTTTCCTAAGTTCCAAGATGAATCACCACCGAAAACTTGCAAAATCTTGAAACTAGCATAATCCTCAAAACATCATGAACACTGATCTTTGAAATAGCATTTGGTAAGCAGACATAATTAAACTAAAAAAAGACGTTATTTAGTATAACTAGGATTGGATAAGAATGGATTAAAGTTGTATGATGATTTCATAGTTCACTTACTATACAGAAGTTTAGAGAAATTTGACACCTAAAAAGTTCATGATTTTGATAAAAAAGAAAATATGCATTCAATCAAGAAACCAGATTGTAGAAATCTAAAAACAGGTCAGGATTAGCTGATTGATCAAATTCACTAATTTCAAATTTTTGAAACACCCAGAATCAGTGATATTTAAAAGATCAAATTGTCAACTTCTTTGACTTAATTTCCAACAAATTTGACCACCAAAAAGTCAATTATTTTGACAAAAATTGAAAAACAAACTTACAATAGTGATTAATCAAATTAATCAGATATTTAAAAACTGAAACACCCAGAATCAGTGAAAATTGATCTTTGGAAGATCAAACAGCTCAATTTTCTTTTAATTTCTTTTCCTGATTTTGAAAATTGATCACTAATATTGAAACTATCCAATTTCAAGAACAGAACTCAATTGGGTTATCATCAAAATAACTAAAATTCTAAAAACTTCAACACCATACTGATCTTTGGAAGATCAAAAATACCTAATTTTCAAAAAAAAAATAAAAAATACTATGCATGCAAAGATCAGCATAAAGAACAAATCTGAATTGGGTCATTTACCAAAATAACTAAAATTTTAAACACCAAATCACCCATAATTACTTAATCCTGACCCTAAAAGATTAAATTTTACTAATTTAGAACAAAAAAAAGAGAATTTTTTTATGCATGCAAGAAACCAAAAGGTAATGAAATTCAAGAACAAGATTAAATTGAGTGATCAATCAAATATTCTTTTTGAAGATATCAATACATGCAAGAAACTTAAAGATCAGATGAATTCAAGAACAAACCTGAACTAAAATAAATTCAAAACTGCAACACCCAGAATCACTGAACATTGATTTTTTTAAAGATTAAACATTTATTCATCAAATTTTCAACAACAAAAAAAAAGATTACCAAAAACTTATACTTTTTAAATTATTAATGCATGCAAGAAAACATAAATTCAAGAACAAACCTGAATGGGGTTTATTGATCAAGATAATTAAAATTTCCCAGAATTCAGTTCGACTCTCTGCAAGAAACAAAAACTGATATTTATGAATTCACAAATTTCTACAGTGTGATGGGTTATTTTATTGATAATTAATCAAAAAAAAAATAGAAACCTACTGATGAATATACGAATCTTTTTCAAGAATCAAATAAAGAAACAAAAGAACCCTAAATTATTGGAGAAGATGGATGAGGAGGCAGAGGGGATGATGGGATATTGGGGGTTTTTTTAGTGCTCTTTTTTAGAAAGATGTTTGAGTTTGAGTAGGAAAGAATACGACGTCGTAAGGATATATAATATTATAAAATAATTTGGTTCTGGATATCGATTATTTTAGGTATATTCTTGTCAAGGGTCCCCCAGAAGCCGGTGATGATAATGTCGAATTTAATAACCTCATCTGATAAAGAAAGACCCATTTCGCCACCTCATTCTTCCATTATTACAAATAAATATTAAATATTTTTTTATAAGGGTGTCCGGGCTAAAGCCCGACTAATCCCCGGTAATTTTAGAGGCTAAACATGGTCCCACTTAAATGTCCCCAGGCATACGCACGAAAAGGCTCGAACTCGGTTAGGACGCTATAAACCCTCGAGCGATAATCAATCCGCCACAACACTAGAAGACAATAAATATTAAAATATTAGTAAATACTAATTAATTAATATTCTAAAGTCAAAGAACTTGGACCTGATTTAGAGGTGTTTAATGCATTCTTAAAATTCTGGAGTAAATGCATATTAATTTAATCAATTTTCTATGTATGAATAGTTTAATTTTTAACATTAAGAAAGTGCAAAAGAGATTATCTAAGGTCATCCTTAATCGTACCCTTCATATCCTTCATACCTGCTGTCACATCAATTGCCACATCAGCTTTCCACTATCTTACCACTACCCTACCAACACCATACATTTCCATCCTTAA
>LUCG01300008.1:0-19862 GCA_001633085.1 Carthamus tinctorius
TTTTTTGGAAGGCATAGCGGCATCAAACCAACGAACGACTACCACGAACACACACACACACACGCACGCCCGCCTCCCCGGCGGTATCGGGCATCCACGGGCGGCCCACTAATCCGCCGCTGGACCGAGAGCCCAACCACAGTCTTTGACAAGTTATTTGCTAGGTGGGTTTCGGTAAATTACTCAACAAGTCCTATAGAGAGGGAGCTGGAGAAATTTACAGCTATATTAAGCCGTAGAATCAGTTCTACTCTACAATCACCAAAACAACATTCTTTTTAAAACTTGAACTTGATCAGTTGTGGAATTCTTCATAAAAATTATATAATATTTTAAGGGTTGTTTGGTTGTTTTTCTATTAAGTCCCATAGGGATTAAGTTGTTGTCTAGATTAAATTGTCTGTATAGATAAAACTAAATTGTTGTTTGTTTGTTGTGCTGAATAAACAGTCTAAATAACATAAATGATCATTTTACTCTTATAGTTTTTTTATTTTCTAAATCGTCCCTTTATACTACATGTTTTCACATCTTCAATTCCCTTCCAACAGAAGGAACCCCCAAAATTCATCTACACTCAAATCCTTCAATGGTAGCCATTAACATATGCTCTATTCTTTCTTATTGGGGATCTTGATCTCCTTCACTGACACTCCACAACTTTGATAATTCCCAAATCAATCAACAAAACAATAGGCCATATCCAATTCCTTTTGCGTGCTTGATCTCCACTTCAAAGGCGATACTGCCAAGCTGAAACAAACGGTCCAAGCACAAATCATCCGGTAAACGTTTTCCCCATTTGGAACAAGAAGATATGGAAGATGAACATGGATATATTACTAGATTCGTTAGGGATAGTCCTGTTTTCAGCTTGTTGGAACAATAGAGCATAGGGACGAAGGTGAGGGTGCAAGTGTTGGGTGAAATCCTCATCTTCAATGGTGGGTGGTGGATGTTTGGTGGTGGGGACGATTACCGTCTTCCCCAGAACCGCACCGGAAACCGAACCAGTACCGAGCCGGGGTATACGGTTCGGTATTCGGTCTTATGAAAAACATTATTTCGGTTTCGGTCCAAACCGGTTCCGGTCCGGTTCAGTCCGGGATTGGAACCGAGCTCATCCCTAGCCAAGACTACTACTGTTCAAACTTCAACGCCAAGACGACTGTCAAAAACCCCACTAGCAAGCTATTGTATTGGATATTTACCCATAAAAAATAAGATTAATGTCAAGTGAACCAATTGTTCACATATCAGATAATAAACGAATAAAAACAGATACTACAATTGATCTTAGCTAAGAAAGGTATGTTTTTTTTTGAACCTTGGTTCTTATAATCCATCCTCTTTCCATATTTTCTATTATGCAGAAGGTGCGGGACTCATCTAAATGAACCACTTTCAGCTATCGTGTGCAATTATTTCCATTATAAGGTGTTATATACTTATATATGGTTATCTAAGGTTGGAGATGACCCATCAATCTTATGCTTTAAATGTAATTAGAGTAGTCTTCATATATATTAGGGATATACCTTCTATCACCTCCATTGACTTCAATGTTGGAGCACTAGACTACAAAACAAAAATAATGCTAGAACTCAATATGCTAACAAGTGACAAAGAGGGTCTCAAAATCAAGTGTAGTATCTGTACTTATCAGTTTAATATCTCATATGTAGGTTGTTGGCCTACTCGATATTAATCTTATTTTTTTTATGGCAAAAGACCCATCATAGTAGCTTGCTATTGGGGTCTTTGAGAGTCGCCTTAGTTAAAGTTGTTTCCAAGTCATTCTAATTCTGTAACATCATATTCGATGGATGGGACTACCTTCACGGCTGTTGCTGTCACCTGGCTATTTTTGAGATGTCATAGCTTTTGCAAAATTGATCACACCACACGCGATCCAACCCTGAAAACGGTGCAAAACGAGCATAAACTTAATCGAAAATCGCCAAGACACAGAAATAAAACTCAAATGTGTTCGTATGCGGAAACGACAAACCCGAATATCTCAACGGAACAATAGTCAACCACATAATAATAATTGTAACTTGACGGAAATAATGACACCGGATTGGATTTACGTGGAAAACCCAGATCGGGGAAAACCACAGGGCAGAGGAGACAACCGAGAGGTCCACTATATGAATCGATGTTTATAATGCTTGGAAAGTGGAGAAATCGATGAAGAAGTTACAGATTTAATGCTATTCTAAATCAGTCTAATTGTTGGGAGAGTTCTATCAATATGGCTGTAGAGAGTATATATGCCCTGAAAAACCATTTGAAAACTGCAAAATAAACCATGTATAACTGCATAAGTTGTGCATGAGTTGTTAGGTGACTTGGCTTGCTTCCAAAATCACATTTTCTAAAGCCTCCATGTTTTAACCTTCACTTTGATGATGACTTTGACCATCAACTCTCTCTCATGCATGTATATTCAATTCTCATTTTCATGCATTTTTGGAGGCTACCAAGTTTACAATATTCATGGCTGCTACTCTGATAGTGAATATTGTAAACTTGGTTGCCTCCAAAAATGCATGATATTAGGGCCCTGGTTCGTGGGCCTCATACGTTTTAAGTGCCCGAATCTGGGGATAACGAGTTGGGATAGACTCGCAATTCATGACGTCGTTGAAATCAGTGGTATTCACTTATCCATTCTTGAAGATCGGAATTATTGTTGCAACATAAGTGTTCCGACCTCGTTAGATAGGTTTTCTTGTACCTATATTTCGAATCTTTTTCTTATTCTACTACCTGCTTGATGTTAGTTTGATTAGAGTTAACTGTGTCTATTTTCTTTTCAAGTTATTTGATGAAAGTGAATTGGCTTTGTGGTTATTAATTATTGGTTACTTGTTATATGTTATGTGGTCATCTTTACTACGACTACTACCTGTTTGATGAAAAGCTCAAAAGAAAAAAGTTGTGAAACAAAGGCTGGTGGAGCACTAAAACCAACTGCTACCATCAAAGTATTGATGAATCTTTACCATGTTGACGATGCAAAACTTGGGTTTTGATTCTAGTGATTAAGTTCAAGTCTTGACCAGAAAATGAAGGTATGTTACAAATTTGAAGACCAAGTGATGTCTTGGATTTGCATCGGGTAGTCTCATGTTCATAAGCAAATTCTTGGTTTATTTTAAGATGCATACTTTCAGCGTGCAGATTTATTAATCGGTTGATGCCATCAAGTCGTAGAGAGAGGAGTTGCACACGATATTATTAAAAATATATAACACCTTAGATAGAAAGAATTACATATGATAGTTGAAAGAAGTTCATTCAGATGAGTCCCACATCCCCTAATAATAGAAATACGGAGAGGGGATGCACTATAAAAACCAAGGCCCAAGAGTAAACAAGCATACCTTTCTCGGCCTTTTGGCTAAGATCAAGTGTAGTATCTGTTCTTATCAGTTTAATATCTGATATGTAGGCCATCGGCCTACTTGATATTAATCTTATTTTTTATGGGGAAAGACCCACCGCAATAGCTTGCTATTGGGGTCTTTGGGAGTTGCCTTGGTGTTGCACTATTGCCTTGGCCTGGCTCACCCCTCCCAATTCCAGTTTAAGTATTCTATTTCTAGTTAGCATTAGAAAGATGCATCTTATACTCTATATAAAAAAGGAATATGATATGTCATTGAAGATCGATTAGCCTAGTAAAGCTGCATTCCAATACAAGATGTAATCTGCAGATCAAAACCAAGTTACAAACATATAGAAAGTCGAACCAATTGTATAGAAAGATGTCGAACCAATTGTACATGAAACAAACTGATATTACACGCGTTAACGACAGGGACGGACCTCAAGAGGTGGCACGGTGGCACGGGCCACTGTATAATTTGTGCGCCAAAGGGTAAAATCATAGAATTTTTTGAAGGTGCAACCTTATTATTTTGGAGGGTGCCACCGTATCGTTTTCGAAACTTCAAGATGTGCACCTAAAAACCAAAACTTCTATCGGAATCAACCAAAAAAACAAAAAAGTCACTCGAAATCAACCAAAAAACCGAAAATTTCTCTTTAAATCAACCAAAAAATCTAAAAATTCTCTCAAAATCAACTAAAAAACCGAAATATTCTCTCGCAATCAATCAAACAACCCAAAAATCTTTCGATTCAACAAAAAAGAATCAAAAAAACCTATCGAAATCAACCAAAAAATCGAGAAATCAGCCAAAAACTTAATTATATGGTGTCACCGTTTAAAAATTGTTCTAGGTCCGTCCCTGGTTGACAAGTATTTTTAGAGACATTTGGAAACAACGAAAACGCTCGCGGAAGAAACCCAAAAGCTTGCGTCGAAAGACGAGAAACTGTTTCTTACGCAACTTATCTCGCCCCCCGTGTTCTAAATTATCCGACATAGATTGCGTTTATTTATTTATTTTATTATTGGAGATCGAAAACAAATGGAAGATCAAAAACAGAGAAGAATGCCGGGTACCAAGCAAGTTAACCCGCATGGCACCCGCGTAATGCATTGCCAGTACCCGCACCGCAAACCAAGCCAACCTCCTTCATTGACTTTTGATTTCGTTCGTTGACCATCCTTCATTGTCATACGATTTCTATTTCCAATTCTTTTTGATATTATTAGTTTTTATTTTAATTCCTTTATTAGTTAATCACTAATATTATTATTATTTAGTATTTCAATTGGTTTAGGATTTACTTAAAATTAGGATTAGATTTATTTTCACATTTATGTTTTTCCTAGTTTAGCTTATAAATAAGTTTTATTGCTTTTCATTGTAATCAAGTTCAAGTTTTATTCAATATAATTTCTCTTTGAGAGTTTTAGAGATTATTCTCTTGTTTTGAGTTTTACGTATCGTAATTCTCGCCTATCAAAAGGGTTTAGACGCTTGTCGTTCCTTCCGCAAACCTACGATGCGTCACAAACCGTGCAAGAGATGGCCAAATGGACTAGTTACACCCCCGTGGAGCACCGGAACCGGTTGGATGGGTCCACTTAAGGCTGTGCGGCTGTGCCTGGCCTGATTTCAGTTTTTTTTAGGGAAACGGCATTATAGACGTTTTTCACTGTTTTTCACTTTTTGTTTTTTCACGAGGTTTTTTTGCCCCGCGTTGCAGGGGAGGTTATAAAATACAGCGAGATAAATCAACAAAAAAACAGTTGAAATGTAACATAAATTGATAGGATAATTATGATGTAAGCAACGTTTCGTTATTAACCCAACAAAGAAAATCCCGTGAGAAAATATAAGATTGAATTCACGTTAATTTAGCTTTTATTGTGATCAAAATATCTCTGGTTCAAATATAGCAATTAAAATTAGAATGATTATTTTTGAATTTCTAGAAGCCTAAACCCCCAAAAAATCACCTTTTCTATTACGAAACATATTTGTATACATTCGATTACATTTGGGTAAGTTTAAAATTTTATCAAACATGTGAAACACTAATAAAAAAACATAAGATCTTTTTTACCAAATACTTGTCACGAATAAAAGAACATTCCATTAGAAACTAACAATACCAATGAAATTAGAAGTGTCATGAAAATTGTATTTCATCTTTTGTATCTTTTAAATCTAAAGAAGTTTAAGCCTAGGATTGTTTCTTAATGATGGTGGAAAGTGTATAATTAATGTATTTGGGCTATTTTATACGTGCGGAAGGGGCAAAAGAAAAGATATAAATAAAAAATTGAATTAATGAGAGATTTAAGAAGGAATAGGTATGTGTGAGTTAATTGAACTGATAATTGATGTATTTGGGTTATGTTATACGTGCTAAATGGGCAAAAGCAAAGATATAAATAAAAAAGTTGAATTAATTAGAGATTTAAAAAGGAGTAGGTATGCATGAGATAAGTGAACTAATAATATAAATTAGGTATAGATACATGTTTAAGCAAAAAATGCTAAAAGCGGCTCACAAAAGGATAGCACGTAACATATATGTAGTATTAAAATATAATATAAAAAAAAAGTAGTAAATGAAATTTAAAAATAATATTTAAAATTCTATATATATCATAAGAAAAAAAAAACATAAAAAAAGTGAAAACAAAAAACAAAGAAAACTACTGTTTCTTAGGAACAGTGCGACCTAACATTTGGTAAATGTTATGGCTTTTAATTTCAAGACCCTCCTAACACTATAAATATGTTGTATTGTGTATGAGGTTAGATACCAAGTTACAAAACGCAAAAAGACTCATAATTCTCGCAATCTCGTATATTTGAGTGACCAAATACCCCTTTATGTATTTTAAATTAATTCTAAGAAAATTGTATTAGAAAATTTATTTTTTTGGCGGGTCTGGTTTGGGACCGGTTACACGTTACCGGTTTTCAAGCGGCTAAACCGGGCCACCCCCACCAACGGTGTTATTGTTTTTAGACCGGTTAAGGCCCGGCCCGGCCCGGCATATTCTACTTGCAAGTAACATTCAACTAGTGATGGGTTTTTAGTGCCAAATTGGGCTCAAATGTCTGCAAGTGAAATACTAACATTTATTCCTTTGTTATGTAGGACCAAGTATTTGACAAAATAGTTTCTTTAGAAAAAACAATTATTTTTTAATCCTATGTCTGAAGGTGGCTCAGTTATGAACATATCTCTAACTCTAAAGAGACTGTAACTTATTTAATGGCCTTGGAAGGGAAATATGATGTCAAACTTCCAGCTATTAAGTAATTTCATCATCATTTATATGATAAATGGATGATTTTGGCCAAAGATTTTGGGTTCTGCATTAAGAAAAATGTGCTCTCTGATGACATAAGTTGACTGAAAGCAGCTTTAGAGTTGAAATAAGTTCATTTAGATGCATCCCACATCGCCCAATTAATAAAAAATACAGAGAGGGAAACTATGATAAAAACCAAGGCCCATGAAGTAAACAAGCATACCTTTCTCGGCCTTTTGGCTAAGATCAAGTGTAGTATCTGTTCTTATCAGTTTAATATCTGATATGTAGGCCATCGGCCTACTCGATATTAATCTTATTTTTTATGGGGAAAGGCCTATCACAATAGCTTGCTATTGGGGTCTTTGAGAGTCGCCTTGGCGTTGCACTACTGCCTTGGCCTGGCTCACCCCTCCAATCTTAGTTAAAACAGTTGTGTAAAAACCCTGTTTTTAGCATATTGGCCTAGTTGTAACTGGTAAGCCAACCATTAGCCAACCACTACCTTGTAAGACAGCCTTTCAAAGGGTTCAACTGGTTGGTTTTTTTTCATCAACTAGTCTTATATGGCTCTAGGCCTTTACCTCAACGTCCCATCTTTATTGATTGAACCCTTGCATGTGCTCGTGACCCAATTCAGCCAGTCTTTTTGACCACATCAAATACAAATACCAGCCTGCTCCTCCATTGAAAACCACACCCAAAGGTCCCAAACCCAAAGACTACCAATCTGTTCCTGAAACTGTCATCTCCATTTTTAAAATTACGTAAGACCAAGGGTTTGTCTGTTAGCAGCTAAATGAGCTTACCGAGACTCACAGCTTATTCAATCAGTTAAGATTGTTTGGTGGTGGCTTAATGATATAGAAAGCGACTTATTCGGTAAGTTCCTAGGGGGAGCTTTATGCAGAAAGCCAAGTTCTTCCAAAACTACTTGCCCTCCTAATTACAAAACACACTCTTTCCATCAATGAAAAAAAATTGTCCCAAACAAAAATCTTTCTAATCTATACATATAAATTAATCCACACGGATAGCTTTATCCAAACATGACTTAATGGATAACCAACCAAACATCCCCTAACTTGATGATGGCAGCATGATCAACCACAGCTCGTACGAAACGGTGAGTGGCCAAAGTTGAAAAGCAAAACAACGTAACAGACGAACAAACTGAAAGCTGTCCCATGTGTTTTAGAGCTCTGATTGAACGATTTGTGATCCGTGAGACCCTTTTCCGCAGCATATCGAGTTATGACAGCATCTTGTTTTTAGGTCTAGTACCGACCGTTGAAAGTGAAAGAAGGTGGTAAAGGGTATATCACTAACAAGAAGACTACTCTAGTTACATCACAACTAGGTATATGTTCATCAATGGAATAGAATCTGTGAAACAGAACATATGTATAATTACATCTATTACCTGATTTCAGCATCATTTATTTGAGGTTGACACTTCTGTTGCAAGATCTGCTTGGATAAATGGATGACATGGCCAAAGATTTTGGGTTTTGCCTTGAGAAAAAATCAGCTCTCATGAAATTAGTTGGAAGAATAGCAGCTTTAATTAACTTGAACTTATCAATCATACAAGGGTATTCAACTAAAACTTTGATGAAACTTTCTCTTCAAATAATACCCGAAGAGAGAGCTTCAATAAGTTCATTTATATATGTCCCACATTGTCTGATTAATAGAAAATATAGGAAGCGCATCGACTATAAAAACGAAGGCACTAGAAGGTTAAAAGCATACCTTTCTCGGCCTTTTGGCTAAGATCAAGTGTAGTATCTGTTCTTATCAGTTTAATATCTGATATGTAGGCCATCGGCCTACTCGATATTAATCTTATTTTTTATGGGGAAAGACCCACCACAATAGCTTGCTATTGGAGTCTTTGAGAGTCGCCTTGGCGTTGCACTATTGCCTTGGCTTGGCTCACCCCTCCAATCCTAGTTAAAAGAAGTTGCTAAATAGCATCTCTAAACTTTTGCCTTCTTTGCTTTTTCACCCCTCCAATCCCAAATAAAAATAAGTTGATAAATAGCATCTCTACTGTTTTGAGACTCCTTTTTGTTAGTATATTGAGTTCTAATATTATTATTGTTTTGAGGTTTAGTGCTGACTATTTAAGTCAATGGATATGATAAAAGGTTTATCATATGTTTGCCATGTTGTGCATATTTTGGTAAAAAGTTGATCACCGACAATCTAAACCTGCCGAATCCGTCTCCAAAGCTAGCCTGGGTTTTAACCAAGTACCTGTCTTCTATTTTGGCAAAGTCGTTTCACTCCTTTGCCAAATCAAGCTTTTTGCCAGAGACACCATACTACGCATATCTGTTCATATCCAGGTTTTCTGAGCACTGCATAATTTCGTTTTCTATTATTTAAGGTTGAGATCAACACTAGATTTAGTGTAAAGCCCAATAAACTTGGGTCACCTCTTTATAACCATTTTAGCCATGAAATGGCACGAACCCAATACCATGAACTCATGTAAATTAACGAACCGTAACAAGCCTGCACTGGTCTTTTTGCCATATAAGTTTATGAATCGGTTCATAGTTTAAGGTGGACCCCTCCGATCCTAGTTAAGGTTGCTTTTGTGGTTCATGTTTGTTATCTAGTAGCTTTTAACTTATTTTGCCTGATAAAAAGGATCTATAAATGACTACTAGTTAATGAAAACCAACTTACTACTGACATATCATTTCTATTAATAAGACCCTAAAAAGAAGTGGGTTTCTTTTTTCTTGACAGTTTTTCTATTATATATCTTGTGTTTTTAGGTCTGGTTGAAGCTGTTTTAGGATCCTTGAACGACTTGATTATTTTGCCAGGAGCATTTGCATTACCTCAGACTAAAAGCAAAGGCATCCCACATCCCCAGACTAAACAAAATAACCAAACACTAGGATGTTATAAAATAGATGGCCCATGGAGTAAGTGAGCATACCTTTCTCGGCCTTTTGGCTAAGATCAAGTGTAGTATCTGTTCTTATCAGTTTAATATCTGATATGTAGGCCATCGGCCTACTCGATATTAATCTTATTTTTTAAGGGGAAAGGCCCACCACAATAGCTTGCTATTAGGGTTTTTGAGAGTCGCCTTGGTGTTGCACTACTGCCTTGGCCTGGCTCACCCCTCCAATTTTAATTAAATATTTTGCTATTTGTTTTCTAATTCCAAGAGCTTAACTAAGTGCTCACCATTAAAGTCAATAGGTAGAAGGTGCTTCAATGATAGGAGACTATATGTCAATTACCACAAAGTCATAGAAAAGAAAGTTGGGTGGAAGTGATCAAAATAATTTGTAGAAATTGTCTAATCACAGTGAAAACTTATAACTAAAATTTACAACATTTGGTATGAAACATTATAATATAAATAAAAATGAAATAGATTTAGCATAAGATTGACCGATTGATCGATATGATTATATCAAAACCATCATGATCTGATAGAGATCAGAACCAAGTTATAAAGAATGCTACAAAAATTATAAGGAAAAAGCAGCAAACATATAGAAGATGATGTTGGACCAGTTGTACTAGTCTTGAAACCAACTGTGCAAAGCTTTCAAGCTGAAATAAGGGTGTTCAGCAATAAACAAGTTCTAGTCTTTTATATGGTGACAAATAAACAGGTTATGTCAGATTCATTTAAGTTGTAGAGTCTTGATTAAGAATCAGTACCTTACAAATATGAAGACCATGTCACAAGATCAGTAAACAAGTTTCTGATTTATTTTAAGATGCATACTTTCCACTTGTACATATAGATTAATCGATCGATGCCATCAAGTCATAGAGAGGGGAGTTGCACTGATTTACAAGTTTATTAAGCCTTTCTTAAGTAGAATCAGTTTTACTCTACAACCAGGAAAACAACTCTCTTTTTAAAACTTGAACTTAACGGTCGAGGATTTGGGACGCACAATCTTATTTAACTAAAACTTGGTAAATTAGTCTTGTGGAATTCTTCATAAAAAATATATAACACCTTAGGTTGAAAAGAATTGCATATGGTAGCTGAAAGAGGTACATTCAGATGAGTCCCACATCACCTGAATACTAGAAAGTATGAAGAAGGGATGCACTATAAAAACCAAGGCCAAAAGGTTGAAAAGCATACCTTTCTCGGCCTTTTGGCTAAGATCAAGTGTAGTATCTGTTCTTATCAGTTTAATATTTGATATGTAGACCATCGGTTTACTCGATATTAATCTTATTTTTTATGGGGAAAGGCCCATTACAATAGCTTGCTATTGGGGTCTTTGAGAGTCGCCTTGGTGTTGCACTATTGCCTTGGCCTGGCTCACCCCTCCAATCCTAGTTAAACTTGTGACGTGATTTACGTTTCTTAATTACACTTATATTTCTTATATTATTAGTTTACTTGCTGAAAAACACTTAATGACATTATTTGAAGTGTTGAATATATTATACATCATCGTAAGTACTTTGGAAAGAATGACAAGTATTTTGGAGAGAAGTGGAAGAACTTATGGTTAGAGGTTGTGTTAGATCTGGTTATATTGTTATACAATGGAGCAAATATAGAGCAAAAGAGAGGATTGCAAGCTAGTCAGGTGTCATTGGAAGTGCTAGACGATGTCCCTTTACATACACACCTTTTGTCCGTTTAGTTTGTAGGATCGGATTGAATTTGGAGAGGTCTGAATTTGAATTTCAAACCAAACCCATGTTGGTTTGAAAGATTTTATGGTTTTAGAATCCTACAAACGTAGGATTTTAAAATCTCACGGGGTGGTTAGTATTTCATAGGATTTCGTAGAACTTGTACACAATAATATATTAAAAAATGTTTAAAACATTTGCTTTGTAATAAACGATTAATAAAAAAATTATTAATTTTAATAATTTGTTTTAATGAATTATTTATAAACAATGCAATTCAATTATATTTCAAATCTTACAAACCAAACATATCAAATATTTTAAATCTCCATATTCAAATCCTTCGACAAAATCCAAATCCTTAAAACCATTACATCGAACCTAACACCCCCTAACAATATGAAGGTGGATTATGAAGGCAATTATCTCAAATGTATCTGCAATTTGTGATTTTCTAGTCTGATTTACGTTGATTTATAATCTATGAACGAGTTGTATTTTGGGTATAATGCAAGATTTTGTGTTTGAAGCTTCAAGTGTAATAATATATTGTTTGTTTGGTAGGGGCATTTCAAGAAATAAAACCACTAGAAAAAGTTTCTCTTCAGATGCATCCCACATCACCTCTTTAAGCAAAATAACCAAATGCTAAACTGTTATAAAAAGAAAGGCCCACGATATAGAAAAGCATACCTTTCTCGGCCTTTTGGCTAAGATCAAGTGTAGTATCTGTTTTTATCATCTGATATGTAAGTCATTGGCCTACTCGATATTAATCTTATTTATTATGGGTGAAGGCCTACCACAATAGCTAGCTATTGGGGTCTTTGAGAGTCGCCTTGGCGTTGCTCTATCGCCTTGGTTGGGCTCACCCCCTCTAATCCTAATTAAAAAATTGTTGATGAATAGTTGAGAGTTAGTGTGTTCTCATGTTATAGCCTTATGCTAAATATGTTTTGCATCACAACATGCATACCACTCTAGTTTGACAAAAAACAACCCTTAATGTAAGTGAAACCAAATTAATCCCCAATGATTTAATGTGTCATGATAAGCATATGGAAAGCAAGTTAAACAACACCAACATATAATGTGATGCCAGGCCCCGAGCTAATGTACACTATCAAGATAAGTAAAGCCATAGATGTTACAATGAAATGATCAAGAGTCGTTAAAACGAACGCGAATTATGGCAAAAACAACCTACCGCTTCATATTTGGAGATAGGGTACCAAACCGAAATGTATCCAAGTTGTTTGTGTTTATTCTGAACAAAAATGAGCCAAACATCTTGATTTATCTCGTCTAGTGCATAGATGCGACTTGTTTGTTGACTTGGCAAGTCACTTGATCAGTCGATCTTTCAAATCTCAGCTAAAACCCTCATGTGACATGATTTCAGAGTCTTGTACAAGTCTTACAGGGTAGAGTACGTAACTACCTTAGTTGAAGGCAACTCGTCACCATGTCACACCAGATGTAGCGAAAGTTTGAAATTTATTCTATGCGACTTGAAAGCATGTTCTCACGTCGCATACAAGACACATGAAGCATGTTGAAGGAATATAACAAAATTCAACGATTTTATCGATATAACATAAAAAAAACACAAAACACTTATAAAAAATCCTTAACATAAAATTAATTAAAAAAAAAACATATTTGACTATTATCTATACATCTAAAGTGTTTATTAATAAAAATGGTCAACAATCGAGGGCCTCCCAAGGCTTTTTAACTACTAGATTTTTGTTTTCAACCTCCCAAGGCTTTTTAACTACTAGATTTTTTATTTTAACTTTTTTATCTATCTTTGTTTGATTTTATATAGTTTTCAAAAAAAAAAATGTTTCTATGTTTAAATAAAACATAAATTTAAAGACCTCCTGGTTCTTTTTAAAGTACATTGTACATCGATTTAAGCATCAAATTAACAATTTATATAATTTGTTTAATTCAATTTTTATTACAATTTAATTTAGGTTTAATAGCAATGTTATTAATATA
Organism: Carthamus tinctorius; assembly: GCA_001633085.1. Classification (NCBI taxonomy): domain Eukaryota; kingdom Viridiplantae; phylum Streptophyta; class Magnoliopsida; order Asterales; family Asteraceae; genus Carthamus; species Carthamus tinctorius. Next base: position 13,349 of record LUCG01300008.1, read on the forward strand.
ATACCTTTTTATAAAGATAATAATTACCTATTTTTTAGAACTCAAATAATTATCCTAATTTAAGTTCTTTATATCTAAAATAAGATCCATGTTTATTTTGTATTTAATTATATTTATTAGTTTGTTATATAAATCCAAACATGGAACTTTAAAAGTTGTATTTACAGACTATTTGCTTGTAATATTGACTTTTAAGTAATATGCATCGATAAATACTAAAAAAAAAAACTTTATTGGTGGGAACCTATGGCCCCATGGCTTCGATAAATACTAGTTAATGCATAAAATGGTTTTTAAGAGTTTGCCTCAGATGCTTTATAAAATAGTATAGATTAAAATAAGCGCTTACTCGCAAGAGTGCCACGACTCCGTCACTTATCTTATCAGGTAACATTAACAACCATCAAAACGAATTGTTTGGAAATTAAGGTTCGCCTAGGCAATTACTTAAACTATTTCCAGACAGATGGAATATTCCATCACATCCCGCAACCTTTTTGCCAATACGTCACCATCCTTATGGTTGAAATGGATTGTTGGTAACCAACCTTTATCCTCACTTACTGATAAGAGTTTTGGTCATTGCTATGACTCTTACCCAACAAAATTCTAATTCATTGTGATGCTCACACATAAGGTAGTGTTAACTCAACAAGTGTTTTGATAAACAATCCCTAAATTAAATTGTTTTCAAGTTTGGTAACCATCTAATAAGTCCTTCCATAAATGACCACCTAATAATATAATAATATTGGCAGTGTCACAACTCACATGCTTCTTCTTAAGGGCATTAATGACTTTTTTATTTTGTTATCTAAGATTTTTATATTTATCCTTTTTTCTTTTATTGTTTTTCTATCTTGATTTATGAAATAACAACATATAAAATCTTTTAAATCAATCTAGCAGTTTATGTTCTTTGTTGAATTAATCATAGTTCAAATCTCCAAAATCGTTGACAAATACGTTAAAAAGTGTACAGATCTTACTTGATGATGTCGTAAGAATCTATCAAACTAACGGTTTGAAATCATCTGATTTTTAACAAGTAACTGATAAGTTACCAAAAAATAATATTCTAAAAGTACGTTAAGGATTTGGAGATTCTATCGTAGAAAATTACCAAGATGATAAAATAGACAAATTAATGGAAAAAGTAGGTTTTTAGGTTGTGTTTGGCAAAAATAAGCTAGCTTATAAGCTAATACGTGTTTGGATGAACCATAAGCCAAGCTAGCTTATTGAAACGCTACTTGGAGTAGCGTTTTAGGAGTTTTTTATAGTTTTTTTTTTCAATTATACCCTTATTAATGTTAACTGTTAAACCCTAATATACCCTTTTGGTTATTTTACATACCTATAAACCAGTTTTTGCCAAAGATAATTTGTTCATAACCCAACTTATCAGCTCGTTTGCCAAACATAGCTTTAATGTAAAAAAATGCATGTTTATATATATATATATAGAGAGAGAGAGAGAGAGAGAGAGATTCAAATGCGAAACATAACTTTTTAAGAGAACGTGAGAAGCAATCTTAGCCACTCATCCGGTAAATAAATGCGGCTTTGACCGTGGTCTCCCCCTTTAACAATCTCTACCCTCCCATAAACCGCGTCAATCCTCCGTGATAACGTCCACCGTAACCCAAGATGTGTGGCTGAGATTGCTCCTTGTTTTTTCTTAAATTGACATGTTACTTGTATGAACCTCCCTCTCCCTCTCTCTCTCTCTCTCTCTCTNTGACACGTGACGTCTTTGAGTGTGGTCCCCTCCTTTAATTCAATGCCCTCCCATGAATCGCAGCTACTCATCCGCCGTGGAGCTTACGTGGCGACTAGTCATCCGCCACATGTCGCGCTCTCAGCTATCCTCACGTTCATAACCAAGAAGTGGTTCATATTTGAACTTTCCTCTATATATATATATAATGATATTTTTATATACTCGTGATGTGCAAAAAGGGAAGAAAAATAAATCAAAAAAGGAATAGTGGTCACGTGCAAAACGCGTGCTGAAACTAGGAAGTGAAGCCCTCCTCCCTTTTTTCCGTTTGTTTGCATTTCTTTCTCCTCCTGCAAAATACAACAGCAGTCGCTTTTTTCCCTTCGTTCTGGAAAATCTCGATCCGTTTCTCTGTATTTTCTAGGGTTTCGGCTTATCACTTAAGCTCCGTATAATCCCTACTACCCTCCCAATCTTTCTAAAATGAAGCTCACCGTCAAGACTCTTAAAGGAAGCCACTTTGAAATTAGGGTTCAACCTTCCGACACTGTGAGTTCCACCTACTTCTTAATGTGTCTCTAATTCTTCTCTAGATACACAAAATTAACTCATTCTTATGTGTTTTTGGGTATGATTAGATGTGTTCTTATATCTCGTAGTTTGTAATTTTCTGTGTATGCCAAACTAAAGGTGCTGTTAGATTTTTTGTTGTTATGAATCTGATATGATGTTAATCTGTTGTTGTTTTATTTTTTTTGTTGAAATTGATGAAGGAAATTGAAGCTTTTTTTATGTGTATGTATACGATTGCCACTGCTGATGGTGAAGTTTTGGAGACGAAAATTGCATGGTGTTTGTGGTAAAATTGAATAGGTTTCGAAGATAACTGTAGTTAATTTAGTTGGGGAAATTGACTGTTTGAGAGACACTTCGTATCTGTCTTTTAGCAGAAAATAAATGGCAGGTGATGGATATTAAATTAGCTAGCTTTTTTGGTGAGGAAAATAAGAAGTAATTGAAAGAAATCAGCTTTCATGTAAATGGCATAGATTTTGGAAATTCCGAAATTGTCATGTTACGTGGATCGGTGACTCGTGAGGATTTATAATTATATACACGGTAAATGCATTTAATTTGTTTTTTGATATTTGCGTATGATAGAAGATCTTTAAAGGTACTAGTTTGTGGCAAGTTTCGTGTAATTTGAATAAAAATCCACAGTGGTTGTCTGTCTTGTGATTCGGAACTACGTTTCTGTTAAATGGGCGTCAACCTCATCTGCATTTTAGCAACGACAAAAGAGGGAATGGAGTTTGTGTAAGGATTCTTTTAAAATTAAACTCCATGCTAAATGCTAATGCTCTGTGAACAGTCTCCTAGTGCCTCAACTTCAATAGTAAATGCTGTAGTAATAGAAATTGAACTAATCTTGATTAGATCGGGTATGTAATTTCTATCATCTTATTCTTTGTGGGCCGTATGTGCACTTATCCAGATAAAAAGATGATATGGTGGGAAAGTATTTGAAAAAGGTAGAAGTATGTTTTGGAAACTTAGTATTCTTTCATCAAGATATTCCTTTTCATTGCTTGGGCAACAGAGAAGTTTTTTCATGGTTTGACAAGCTGACAAGTTACCATTTCTAATGGGGTTATTATAATTGCATGATGTATCTAAGTTTCTTTTTCCGCATGTATGTACATAACTCAAATAAAGCTCTTTATAATGCTAGATTATGGCGGTCAAGAAAAATATCGAAGATGTACAAGGAAAAGATAATTACCCATGTGGGCAGCAGTTATTGATTCACAATGGCAAGGTTTTGAAAGATGAAACTACATTGGCAGATAACAAAGTCACGGAGGAAGGTTTTCTTGTTGTGATGCTTAGCAAGGTAACTAGCCTTTGTGTTTTACTTCTTTTGTTATCTCTTCTTAATTATTGTAGTATTCTAAAGTGTGGTTTGTTGGAAACTCTAGGCTGTTGTAATGATAGTTTGTCGGTGTGCCACCATTAGTATCGTGTTGTTCCTTTAAATGCTATAGAATCTTTGATGTAACTCCTGTCTTGAAATGCATGTTTCCATAACCATCTCTCTCTTACGTGCATTGACATCTTGATTTAGCGATTACCCATCCTGTACTTTCCTCCTAGTTGTTTATGTCTTATAAATTTCCGTTATGGCTGCATTTTTCGGTTGGATAATGCAAGCATCTATAAGACCATGGTGTCCACCTTCATTTCATAACTTTTTTTATTTTCCTCTCAACAGAGTAAGAACTCTAGCTCAGGTGGAGCTTCATCTGCTCAGGTATGTTTTATTAACTGTGCCCATAAAACCATGTATGATCTTCACATTTACTTCATGAACAAAGAAATCTCATTTTTAGCTATTACAAGCAGCTCCCATCTACGACTGCAGCAGCTTCTAATCCTACAACCGCACCTGATGCCCTCGTTCAACCACAGTGAGTTCCAGTTACTCACCAAGATCTTTTCCAAAAAGAAATTACTCATCAACAAAAGCGCAATTCATATCTATAAATAGCAGAAATCTAGTGTTTGAGAGATCTTATCATTTATGCCTATTCTTGAATTGCAGAGCTTCTAAAACCAGCACGTCATCTGCTGGCCCAACACCGGCACCTGCACCGGCAGCAGCTGCAACACCTGCACCGTATGAATTCTTTGTCCCAACTTATTTCTTATTAATTTTCTTTAACTGAATCCATTCTGCTTCTTTTCAGATTGCAATAAATCCCCTCACACCCCGTTAAAGAAATTGTATTAAAACTGTCTTAATCATAAACAGTATCACATACAGTTCTTATGCGGTTTACATGTAAACTTTTGTTGGAACTGCAGTGCTAGTTCCGATACATACGGTCAAGCTGCTTCCATCGTNCCATCGTAGTCACTGGGACTGGGGTTGAGCAGACTATTCAACACATAATGGATATCGGTGGTGGCAGTTGGGATAAGGAAACAGTTACTCGTGCCCTTCAAGCTGCTTACAACAATCCAGAGCGAGCAATTGATTACTTATATTCTGTATGTTTCCAAGTTATCTTCTTTTAATATTACGTGAAACTTAGACGCTGATCCTAGTCCAACCGTTCCAGGGTATTCCAGATACAATAGAAGTTGCTGTCCCAGTGACTCAACTACCTGCAACTCAAGCTGGTGCAGCAAGTGCCACTGGTGTTGCACCACTATCTGGCGGACCTAATGCATCTCCCTTGAATTTGTTTCCACAGGTCAGTAATCATTGAATGAGCTTTTTTTACTTCATGTTTGTATTTGATACAATTATACAAACAATATCTCTATTCGAATTTGTGCAGGAAATACCCTCAGGTGCTGCAGGAGGCAATCTTGGATCCCTTGACTTCCTTAGAAACAACCAGCAGGTGGTATTCATATTGAGTAGTTTCGTATATTAAAACCTCCAGATGCATGTCTTTTTTGTTATGCTAAAGCTTAAGTTTGCGATTTGAGTAATACTTACATACTTCGGGGATGAAATCTTAAATGCCAATAAAGCAATCATGTAGACTTTTGGTCGTGGAGATGTTCTGATTTTTAGCATTGGATTGGTTAATTATTTTTGTTTTTAAAATGTCTATCTGCTTTTCAGTTCCAAGCGTTGCGTACTATGGTACAGTCAAATCCACAAATACTACAGGTACGCTTTTTTTCTGTCCCCTTATATCTGTATACTCTGTGCCTTATTAAACGGTCTTAAATTAGTTGGTATTGGTTACAGCCCATGCTTCAGGAGCTGGGAAAGCAAAACCCTCAGCTTTTAGGACTAATCCAGGAGAATCATGCCGAGTTTCTCCAGTTAATCAATGAACCTGTCGATGCTTCTGAAGGGTGAGTAGTTTCTTAGTTTCTTCTGTTGGCCAATGATTTTTTTCTATTTTTTGTGGTAATTTAGAGTGGTTTATGTGATTAAGCTATTACTGTTGCAAACTGCTTTGATTGATGACTATTGACCTTTATTTTAGGGATCTATTTGATCAACCAGATCAGGAGATGCCACATGCTATTAGCGTTACTCCAGCCGAACAGGAGGCCATTGAACGGGTATTGATCACTTTTAGTTTTTTGGTAGCATGGCTGTATTCTTTTTTTAGCCGACTAATTGATCATGTACTCCCAGCTTGAAGCAATGGGTTTTGATAGAACCCTTGTTATTGAGGCGTTCTTAGCCTGTGATCGTAATGAGGAATTGGCAGCCAACTTCTTATTGGAGAATGCTGGTGATTATGAGGACTAAATAGATGACTCCTGAAAGGTCTGTATTCAGCATTTTTGACTCTTTAAGCATAAATTGTTTGGATTAAATTGAATTTGAGGACCAAGAAAACACCTAAGAAATTCATTCGCTAAGCCTATTGCTGGTTTCACAATGATCCCATTAAGTAGGTTGATGTTTACAAAAGCATATTTGTTCTTACTTCTTAGAACCGTGTGTGTGTGTGTAGTATCAGGTTAAAGGAAAACCTCAAAAAAATTGAAAACTGAGGAACACCCTGGTGGCCCTTCATCTGCACGGTGTGTATTTGTGTATACAAGTAATTTGTAACATGCACAAGTGCATAAAAACCAAAAAAACAACTTAATTTACTTGTATTTGCAAATGCATACCTTTCAAAGAAAGGGCCACTTGGGTGTTCCTCAGTTTTTCATTTTTTTTCTTTTTGAGGTTTTCCCTAAACGTCCATCTCTCTCTCTCTCTCTCTATATATATATATATAGTATTAGGTTCAAATGAGAAGTGCTAAA
>LUCG01300016.1:0-14370 GCA_001633085.1 Carthamus tinctorius
CTCTATATATATATATATATATATATATATATATATAAAGATTCAAACGAGAATGCTAACAGTGACGAATCTATAATAGAAAGTCACGTGGTTCCCTAATTAAGGTTAACCGAAAAAAAATAAAAGCATCAACTATACTTTTGTCGGGTCGGGTAATTAAAATTAAAAATCAAACGTATACCCAATAGTGATATTAAAGTTCTTACAATTGTATTCGACGAGGTCTTATACTTTGAAATATTTGTATAACCGTATCATATTTTTTGTTTGTAAACGTATGGGAAAAATGTACAACTTAGAAATGACAGAAGGTTCTACCGCAGAAGATAGTATGACAGAAGTTGCAAGATTATACAAGCGTAGAACGGCAGAGCCTCTGGGACACTTCCCAAAGACTCTGCGGACTAGTCCTCTGCGGTTGACAACTTTGCTGAAGATTCAAAGGGTGGTTTCCATCACATGCCAAGCACGTGCAACAGTTCAAACCGGCTTACTTTCAAGGGCTGTGATTGGTCCACGTGTAAAGGCATTTCACATAGCCATTAACAACTAGTATAAATATGTACTTTCCCCCTTTGTAATCTCAGCGCTTCCAAGTATTGTAATTGTCAATTTTCTAATCAATAGAAAATCATTCGTAGCCATTGTCATCTTCCTCATTCTCTTACTATGTGTTCTTGGTGTATTGTCACATACTTTGTTTTAGCTCTTTATTTAGATTTTCGCCACACTTAAATTGTTTTAGAGCTTATTCTGAGTATTAGATCAATATCAATTTGAATTTTAGATCCAACAGTCGGTTTTAAAATTGTTAGGCTTTAAAACCTAATAAACAAAAAAAATTGTAGTGTAAAAATAATCGAACCCTAGACCTATACATAGCATAGGGTGTTATTCAACACAACACCAAAGTTTAAGTTTCCCTTAGGCTTCTAAACAAAGTTTTAAGCTAGTTCCTTAAAACTTTTTAAGATAGGTCCCAAAAAAATTTCTCTATAACTTCTAAATAAAAGGAAACAATTAGGTAGGTCCTGGGACCTACCGACACATAACTTAAATTCGCCCTTGAACGCTAACTATTTACGAGAATGTGAGAAGCTTCGACCATGTATAAAATCACATGTGATTTTACACTAACGGACAAATGGGACGCGAGTGACTTTGGACGCGACTTAAGTTGCAGGCAAAGTCGCGTGAATCATATGTGATTTTTTACGTGAATCTTATATGATTTTGTTGGTGAATAATATATGATCTTTGTACGTAATCATATGTGATTTTGTACATGGAAAAAGCTCCTCACGTTTACGTAAATAGTTAGCGTTCTCGTATGAACCTGTCTATATATATATATACATAGAGAGAGAGAGAAGAAAGTTCAAATGTGAACTCAATTTTGGTTGTGAACATGAGGACGAATCTCAGCCNTACCAGGTCCCCTCCGTTAATAATCTCCACCCTCCCATGAATCGCATCAATCCTCCGTGATTGCGTCCATCGTAACCGAAGATGTGTGGCTGAGATTCCTCCTCACGTTCACAACCAAAATTGAGTTTACATTTGAACATGACCCTATACACATACACATACAATAGGTGGAGGTTCAAACGAGAACCCTTGTTATTTGCGAGAACGCAAGAACCTTCATCCATGTATAAAATCACCTGTGATTTTACACTAATGAAAAAAAGGAAGTAGACGATGTACCAAATCACATGTGAATCTTATATGATTTTCTACGTGAATTATATATGTGATTTTTGTATATGAATCATATATGATTTTTTACGTGAATTATATATGATTTTTCTACTTAAAGCATATGTGATTTTGCACATGAATTATATATGATTTTGTACATGGACGAAGGTTCTTGCGTTCTCGCAAATAGCAAGAATACTCATTTGAACCCTTCCCTATACATATATATATATATAGAGGAAAGTTCAAATGTAAACTCAATTTTGGTTGTGAACATGAGGACGAATCTCAGCCACTCATCCGGTCAATAAATGCGGCTTTGACCGGGTCCCCTCCTTGAATAATCACCACCCTCCCATGAATCGCGTCAATCCTCCGTGATCGCGTCCACCGTAACCGAAGATGTGTAAATACTGACTGATAATCTAAATCGATTGAACCTACAAATTTTGTCCTTTAAGCTATAGCACAATTTCCTCCAAGTCTGTTCCCTGGAGTACCCTAAAATTTCCTTTAAAGTGGCTTTTGTTTTTACCAAAACAAGGCGTTTGAAGTGAGAGAGAAGAGATCTCATAATTGGGGTTTTCAATAAAAAGTAAAAAGACTTACCTTTAACTTCATCCTAGGCATATGAGTTCATGTTCATGTATATGATAGTAACTTGATTTGGGAATTTGAGCTCTTTTCTCTTTGCTGAAATGGAGCTACACACTATATGTTGAAACAAATTCTCATATACAAACATGCTAGATAGACCCTCTAGCTACCTACACATTTTTGTTTGCCATCAGATACCACTACACTTATCTTTGATCCTTCGGTTTTGCAGGCTTATTGGTGTTGATAGATAGAGGAGATGGCGTTGGTACCGGTACACGACTTGTCACACATACCACGGATTGCCTTATGATTTCATATACAATCCCTATTAATCCATCAATTTCCACATCGTATTGCTCATAAACGAAGAACAAAATAAACGAAAATGCCAACCCTGCATGCATGCAGAGGACATACTGAGTCAGATAAAACAATAAAATGGAAATAAACATGAACACAAAAAAATTAAGGAGGGGTCGGTTCGTTTCAACGAATGGACATGGAATGAAAATGAGAATACTGGGGATGAAAATAGGAAATAAGTTTCATTCCCCCCTCCCCATTTTGTTGAGGAATGCTTCATTATCTGGAATCTGGTAATGGGCCATTCTATTAAATCAAACTCAACCCCATTATGATTTCCGATTCCTATGTTGCATATCTCTAAGGCCGTTTACTAAACACTTTCCGGGCGTGGCTTACCTTATGAATGAGCATAGTAAAGACCTAAAATCTTACCCGGTAAGAGGTAAATGATTCAAAACTCCATGAGGTGGCGGGAAGGAGTTATTTTATGAGTTGCTTAAAGATTAACCCCTGATATGAAGCAGCAGTGCAAAAGCAAAGAATTAAAAACAAAAAGAAGAAAAAAATCATACCTAATCCCAGTGATGTGGGGAAGAAGTTCACTACGAGCAACTTGAAAAGATAGATCGAGGCTACTACCTGCAGGGGTAAGGGACTTGTTAAAGATACAAAGAAACAAATGATTTTGTGAACAAAGGCATCATATGATAACAAAGAAAAAGATGCATTTATTATCACAAAAATAAAAAGGTGAGAAGAGTGTTTAGACAAGAGTACGAAGCTAATCAAGAAATGATTTCCCAACCCGAAGCCTCATAATAAGGTTGAGATCTATAATGGATTATGTAAAATGTATGAAAAGTCTGCAAAACTTGTTACTTTTTTCATCCCTCGAAGAATAACAAAATAAAGAAAATCATGCAGACCAATAATGAAGCCTTAAGTAGCTGGTAACAAATGTCAAACGAGTTCGGTTTGTTTGTGCATCATGTGCTTATCACTATAATGTGCTTTGTTACAGAGGACTTTCCCTTATTGAATACATCATTCATAAATATTCCATTCCTCAGTTGTTTCAAGGTCTAACTATGAGCCATAAATGCCCAGGTTCAAAATCGGAGGAAAAGTAGAAAGTCCAAGAAGGCTTCAACCTCAGACCTCAAAAGTATTGAGAATATCATACTTCAACCACTTGAGCTATTCTGCCCCAAAATAAATGTCTACAATGACAAAGGCACACAACTATTAAAATGTGTAGTTGTTACACTTTTTTAATTAACTAAATGACAATTTTACCCTTGCTAATAGAGGGAGTAGTAAATTTTCTCCATGTCTTAATTAAGGGTAGAATTGGAAAGTATGTCCTTACTTTTAAAACTGACACTTATTTTGGGACCTTTCCATTTTTAATCAATTGGGCTGTTCAATTATCTTTTGTGGAACCAAGGCTCATTCATTCTAGAAATATATGAATCCTAACCCACTTTATACAATCTAATAAACAAGTGGAGCATGACACAAGTAAAATGATACCAAAACTTAAAAGCAACAAAAATTGGAAAACCTGGCTATCTAAATAATTAGCATACTAGGACTGAATCTGAGGCTTACATAAAATCAAGCAGAAGATAAACTTAAATTGTTGAATACCTTAAAAAACAAACTCCAATCGCTTCCTTCTGCCAGTAATCTAGCTACATGACCTGCTGCATTCCATATGTTTGCTACAGTTCTAACAGAACTCCTCATACACATTTCTGAGACCTCAAAACATGGTATTGTCCTTGAGATTGAACAGACCGACCTATGGAAACGTGACCATAATCAGAGCAAGCACATAATAAAATCATATTTAAGTTGTTAAAAGGCTTTAGGAGCTATGCTTACACTCTAGGTGACATTCTAGAACATCCATAGACTTTAGGTGAAAGTCTAGCATATCCAGAAAGCACAACCATCAAGAGTAGCAGAAGGTAAGCGGTAGAGGAGATGATCCGTCTTTCACAAACACAAAACCAGTAGTACAGAAAACCCACTCCAAGAAAGCATAAGAATGATCTCCTCTCATCTCTCCACAATAAGATATCTGCAACTGCATCCTCAAGATAACAAGACAAATGAAATTATTGGCTTCATTATAAGGAAAAAAAATAATTACATAGGATGAGAAAAAGGTCATGGCCTATTTTAAGTGGCAACTCCTTTTGCTGATGAGATATAAACTAATCCAAGGTTGCAACAAATGAGAAACAACTTGACAGTCTTGCTTTTTTGTGGGCTATTTTGGTAATTAGAATCTAATTACCAAGAGGGATTAGGATAGGACAAAGTTGACTCACTACTTGTGACAGAAGGCAAGAGGAAGGGCCAGGAAGCTTAAGAAGATGGAAACTGGTGGTTAGACAACTTTTCTAACTTCTGGCTGAGCAAAATTATAGTCAATTTCATTTCTTCGTTTGGAAGAACTACTCTGCTTCAGAGATGAAGCAAAAGATTCGAATATTTATTGTGAAAAGCATAGTTACCACATAACTGATTGAGGCACACATCTCTAGATTATTTTTATGTTTCTATGTATCATATATTGTAGCATTAAAGGTTGCTGTGAAAGGTCTGCCTGGGCCCAAGGTCCATCAACTTCAATTAAGCACATGCCCCAACCTCTAGGGCACAAAAGCCAAGCTCATGAGGGGCAAGATTAATTAGAGAAAGGTACAAGTCGGATTTCGAGCCATTTTTATTGAAGGAAAGACTATTATTGTCTTGTACGCTTTCAGTCTAAATGATAGCCTGGCTCATTAAGCTTAAGCATCTTCTGAACTGATATACTATACAGAAAGCTTTTCATATATATACTCATTAAGCATCTTCTGAACTATATAGTATACAAAAAGGAAAATATCAAGCAATCTGCAGTCAAACTGAGGCTTCCTCCCTATCTCATCTTCTACTACTCTCCATATCTTGTCTCTTCTCTTTGTAAAATTTCCTAGGGGATAATTAAATGTCAGAGATTAATATGTTGTCATTGTTGATTCTTTAATTGATGGAACCAAATGTCAAAGGTCCATCATGTTAATGCTAAAGTTAATGTTACAAGATATGGGCTATTTAATAATATATAGTATTTTATAATTATCATAGGTGTTATTAGGGTTTCGATAAGTATCCACTAGCATGATCTACAGTAAAAATCCACCTATGGCAAACCCATTTGACATGGTGTTGGAGCTGGTTCGTTCCAGCTCATACCCCATCACTAATTACCTACCCATGGTCATCTATATCTCTCTCTCTAAAACCATAGACTGCCGCTCCTTGCAATCAACCCGCTTAAGAACCTTCACTTTGCATCTACAATTTAGCAATAATTATCAGTGGCTTGCTGTTGGAAACTTAGGGTCCGTTTACTGAACGCTTACCCAATAAGTTCTTACCGACATCATCTACCTTACTGATTGAGGATGGCAAGGACCGGTAAGCTTATTAGGTAAGAGATAAGGCAAGGACCGAGAGTCTTACCCTGTAAGTGTAGGAAACGACTCTAACCCAGTAAGGGCTTACCGGGTTGAAGATGCTTACCAACAATCCATTTCATAGCCAAGGTTGTTGCACAATAAGGTAAATGAAGATGAATCTCTTGCCTACCCGGTAAGAATTTGGTAAACGCCCCCTTAACTAGCTTTTCTGCTGTTGGAAATTCAGCTTGCTCACTGCTTTTTCTTTGTGGTAATCTCTTACAAGATTTTATTGAATAATCTTTTCTATTAAGGATGAAAAAACAACTGACACATAGGCTTGAAGGATGGATTCACCAAGCAAAACAATAAAGATAATCATGTTAAAACTAGAAAGATGCATAATAAATCACATTCTCTCTATTAAGTTACCTAACAAAGATGCACATTAACAAATTTTTTAGAAGTAACCTTGCTTAGATTACAACTTAAACTTGCCAATATTAATTTCTTGCTCCTACCTCCCACCCATCACCACCACCCAGCAGGTTAATCAGTGGCACAATGCCAACTTATATATCATCCACTTAAACATTGATGACCTAGTTTGAGAAAAGAAGATACAAAACATGTGATAAAATGCAAATTTGATAAGAAAAACATGTAATATATAGAAGCAGGTACACATAAGTCTTACCTTCCCCACTCCCTAGCAGCTCCTCCATTTTTGATTGTTCAATTAAGTCACCAAGTCTTGTAGAAGGCAACTCCTTAGCTAAATGAGTGAATGATTTGACAGTCAATGTGATACCATCCTGTCAGCAATCAGTGACAATACAAATAAACAAAAAAAGCTAATAAAACTCACAGCAGATCTAACTTAATGATTCAAGTCCATTACAATATTGAGGGAGAGCTTAATCTGAATGTAAAGCCAAACTCACACCCCTTGACGGGAAAGAAACAAAACAAACACACAAGGACATCACCAGTTACTAAAAGTAACAAGCCTTGGAAATACTGAAGAGATGAAACGGAAAGGCTCCTGCAACATTATCAATGCTGTCCTATGTAAGGTCTACTCCTTGTTCGAATACCAACCGCCAATAGTTTTATCGAGTTTATTATATCCATGTTTGTGTGAGTCTATCGTATCTCTCCTGTAGCCATCCTGTTAGTACAAGGCCCCCTATAATTAGAAATTTAGAATGAACAATGTTCGCTTTTGCTCCACCAATGCGACACCACATATTTTCGTTTCTGATCCTATCAATTCATATGCAGCTGAACAGATTTTTCATGCATGATGTCTTTATGGTCCTACAGTCTATGGCTCAGGATGGCTAGGTGTAACATGCCTCACAACCGTCCTATGGAACTTACCTACGAACTTCAGCAGGATCTGTGTAGAGTGCCGCCCCACTTCCCCTAGTTCCCTTCTTTTGTCCTACTGAATTATTGCTTTAAAAAGTTTAAGGAGAAGTCTGTATGTGTGTATGTTATGGAAATGCTACATAAGTATAGTATATATTTTAGGAGACAAAAATGTAAGAAAAACACAGCATGGATTTTTAAGAAAGATAACATATATTTACACATTTAAATTATAGGACTTACATCTAGTGAAACGATTGGCGAGTATTCAATATGCCGTTCAGCCGCAGAGCAGTTATAAGTTCTAGTATGTGACATTAATTGGATTATATTGTGAACTGAAACATGCTTAAGGTCTCTGGAGTTTATATTTGAATGCATCCATTTTATGAGAAAAACGATCGACCGTACAACCACAGCAGGAAGCTTGATGATCGGCCTGCAGTTATATGCAAGAATCAAAATTCAAAATCCATGACAAGCAAGTAGCAAAAAGATTCTTATGTTTCAGATTATCAATCAACATTTTTACAGATCAATACGAAGCATAAAATAGGGAGAATAACAAATAAAAAGGGCAATTAAGAGTTTACGAAACTAAAACAAAAAGTGAAGTGAACAGGGGAAAATAACCCTTGATACAAACAATAGAACTCCAGAATGTAGTAGAAACTTGGAAAACTATACCCGACATAAGGGGTAAACGCCTTGTTGGTAAGTGCTTACCGGGTCACTTTATCTTATCAAATGAACATGACAAGAATTAAGAATCTTACACGGTAAGAGCAATGACAAGGACCGAGAGGCGAGAGTCTTGCCCGGTAAGTGAGAGCGAGGACTCTTACCTGATAAGCACTTATTGGATAAAAATGTTGCACGATGTCGTTTTAATGGACTGAAATCTTACCCGGTAAATGAAGTATGAGTGTTGACTATTACCGGTAAGCATTTAGCGCCTTATGGGGTAAGAGTTGGGTAAACGGCCCCTAAACTAGGCCTGGGTTCCCAACCCCATTTTCCGTAAGAAAAAAATAAACTGGGGATTATTGTGTGAAAATGGGCCCGATCGAAAATTTCCAAGGCGAGTTTTTTGGGCTGTTGAAAAGGTAACTTGGCCCGGTCGGGCATCCTAGGCCTGAGCTTTTTTGAAAGGGGCTTCCGGGTTTGGGCTTTTTGTGCATCTATAGATGCATCCTACCAATCCCACTGGATTTGTGATTTAACTGTCTTTTTTAAGAATCTAATATTCGTCTCCAACTGGAAATTCTAAATTTAAGGTCATGGTGACCTAAATAAGGAGAACAGTTGATGTGTTCCAGGGAGGCAATTTGTGCAATTCACTCTAAAGAAAAAAAAGTTAAGGTTGATCTTTATCATCATAACCCTAACGATATGATACAAATTTGTCAGTCGATAATTCTAGAGCAATGGTCATCATGACATTGCCAGCTATGAAGTCAACACAACAATTTGATTAAAAGTTTACCACTCATTAAGATAGGTATGACAACTTTTAACACTACCAAAAAGCAAAGTCAACATGTAGATTACCAGCTATAATCCTCAACTCCACTACCCGAGTACTGAAGTTATGAAATATTATTGTACTGTGAAATGTGAACACATACATCATAATTAACAATATGCACTTGAACCTGATTCCATAGTCCAAACTGATATCATCATCACCAATCTAAACTAATATAGGAATACAACAGGGTAGAAGCCACACTCTGGAATGTCCGGACGACCATGGGGGAGGGGTGGAGATCATATCGAGTCAGCAGTAAGTAGGTTGAACCCGAGATCTCCTATGGATGCCACCATCCTACCCTGAGGCAACTAGTGGGCCATACAACTTGTGCTAAGAGGTATTTGTTTGTGGTTCAAACATTGTGATTATGGTGGATGGAGGGGTATTAAACTATAAGATTAAGATCCTTTTTATCCCTAGGAACTAATAGCTGATGATACTGTTACTGGTACATCATGAGAGCAACCCAAGAACTTTGAAAGGAATTACAGAAATCAGAAATGAGAATAACAAGGCAAACAGACAAATGAAACTACTCTTTTACACTAACATGTGGCATACAGGCTTCAAATATTTTATCGATAAAGAGAATGGGAAAGGGGGCAACAGATGCATGTAAGTTCAACAACAAACCAAGATGCATTGATTACCTGTAATAACCTAACCCTTCCAGCATACACAAGGCAAATTGCCAAGATCTTGCTGGCTCAAAATTAGTGATCAAGAATACCTACAAAATGTTGAACCTTACCATTTAGGCATTGATCTTACCAAAGCAGAAAGAAGAAAGAATGCAAGAAATTTGATGCTACCTTTCCGGACACGATGAACATATGAGAAGCCAAAGCAGCTTCGGCACAGACTAGGGCATGAGCAACATTTTCCACGTATGTGAAGTCAGAAATGGTCTGATCACTTCCTATAATGAACTGGAATGAGAGACTCTATTACTTATATAAAGAATAATCAAGAAAGGCACTTCCATTAGAACTGCATAACCAACAAAAGCATAGACAATTGAACGGCAATAATACTTAGCATTGAGCAATGCTAGTAGACAAAGCATTCATTAAAATGTAATTGCGAAAGTAAAAGCAGCAATCAGAGGTGAAACAGTGGAAGAGACGGCGGCATTCTAGGTTTACACACTGCAGATTGCTGAAGCTTAGGTGTTTGTAATTGTGAGAACTACAGTTGCTAGGATTGATGCCACTGCTTTTGGAAGCACAATCTAGGTTTAAGGGTTTGTCTGTGTAAGAGAGAAAGTGTATATGTTATTGAGGTGGAAGCAATAATATACATTAGCAAAGAAAGGTCACTCAAAGTTCTGCCATGATTCTAACTTCAAAGATATTAATTCATGTTGGGATTGTTGAAATGAATGAAAACTTCATGTATAACTTTTCGGTGCTAAAATGGATGCTAGGAGACTAGGACAATCAATATCATTTCTCTATCACAAAAAGGGAACACTTCTTTATGGAAGTATCAGAAACAAAAGGATCAATCTTTTTCATCAACTGGAACACAATTTGGTTTATAAGCAATGGGCCAAAATAATTTAGATGGTCGACCAGTCCTATACAGCAAAGGTAATTCATGTCCTCCAATCATTTGAACCAGCTACTTACTCTATTATTGTGTACCACCTAAAATCCTGATTATTGTTGTCTGTTTGACCTTGATTTAGAAAAACTGTTAACTCATTCCATTAATGCTTACAGATACAACAAATAAATAGAAAAGAAGATGGAATGCATTTAAAAAAATAGAAATGTAGTTCCCAAACCTTGGCCCAACCAGATTTTGCAACTTCGATAAGTGATGGCAAGAGATACTTGTCTCCAGGTCCGAAAACATTGCTAGGGCGAAGAGCACATGTAAGGAGCCCATCAATGTCATTAGCAAGCAAAATGTGTGCCTCTGCTTGAGACTTGAGTTCACAATACAAATTCTTAAACTGTGAAACAACAAAGAATTACATCACTGAAAGGCTTGCAAGAGTAAATTCATCCCACCTTTCCTCATTGAGCGTCGCCTTTAACTAAGTAAGCAAAGAGAATTTAATCAACCTTAATGCAGTTTAACTCTGACTTTTACTACTATAATGTAGACAATTTTTTTAATCCAGTTCATCCACCCAAACATATGATTTGAAGATCTGATATCCTAGAGCAAGAGATACCAAAAAAATTCATTAAAGGTGCGAAGAGAAGTCTAAAAACTTTTTCTGAATAAAAATTAAGAAATTCATAAATGTCATGTTGCATTATACTTGTGATATGTAGTAGATATACCATTGATAGAAGAACCAACTAAAGGCTTTTAAGGTCAGGAATTGGCCACTTACGCTGTGTTCTCGAAACTCATTTTACGAAGGAAAGGAAAGGAAAGTTTGGGAAAGGGAAGGAAAGTAGAAAATACTCGTGTTCTCGAAACTTTTTTAGGAGAGAAATGAAAGGAAACGGAAGAAAATAGTCTTAAGTTTCCTTCCAAAACTTTCCTCCCAAATGTGGGAGGAAACGGAAGGAAAGGAAAGAAAAGTAAATTAAAACTAATTAAAAAAATTACTGAAATTATTAAAATTACAATACTACCCAACCTTTCATTATAAAAGATAAATCTTTAAAGGGTATATTTGTAAAAATGACATCTTTCCTTTCCTTTATCTTCTGTTCAAGAATAAGAATAAAAACAAATCTTTCTTTTCCTTCATTTTCCTTTCCTTTTGAGAACACAAATGAAAATTTTATTTTCCTCTCCTTTCTTTTCTTTTCGTTTCTTTTCTATCCATTTCCTTTCCTTTCTTTTCTCTCCGTTTGCGAGAACACAGTGTTACTGTGGGACTGTGCTCATACTTTTTATATGCCAAGATAAATAAGCACAACGATCAATGTGGATGGCAGAGTATACTCATTCATACAAACGATAGATACATATCAGATAATCACATACTTTTGAAGAGTATAATAGTGTCTCGTTTCCATTGATTATATCATGTGAATTATCAAACACTACATCTGCAGTACTGTTGTATATTAGCCGCTTAACTTTGCATCGCCGACAAGCATTGACGACATTTTTCGCACCTAAATAACATAAAAGATAAAAGATAAAAATGATTAACATTATAAAGAGTTTCAAATTAGAACAAGGCCTAGTTAAAGGTGAAGAGATGATTAACCTTGAACAATTATTGAGTAACCAAAATAGAAATCATGGTTGTAAGAATCAATATCATCCACGTAAAATACGACTTCCGAACCTTCAATAGCTGCAAAGACAAAAGTCATTGATTAAATAATTAAACCCTCCTCCTGAAACTTAGTTTATAAAGGTATTTATTTACTAAACTATGTCATAGAGAGACAGAAGAGCCCGTGTGCTATTTTCTATATCCATAGCATATAACTACCTTATTCTATTAACAATGAATAGTCTGATGGGGGTTGGACAAGGATAATGAAGAGTATGCTACAATCAAACAGCAAGTAAGATAACTTCTTAGACTTATCTGTTACTCTTCAACAAAGGAAGTTTTTGGATGTGGAAGTACTTTAAAGTTGGAAACAGTATTGAAGTATAGAGGTCGAAAAGTTGCACAATTTCTTTTGCTACAATAATGTAAAATGGTAAACCAATCAAAGGGAAGACAAGCAAAGTTTACACAAATCGAGCATATTTCCGTGTTTTAAGGACAGAATCTAAAAGTGCAAGGAAGTAAAATTTCAAAATAGGAGCGCGTATTCTGTTAATGACAAGACAATGAAAACCATTATCAGGAGATTGTTTCCACATCCAAAGAAGAACATTCTAGTTGCAATGTCATTTGTAGGTTTCAAAGGAGAAAACCAACTTTCATCATGTCATGATGAACAACAGCAATCAAATCATCGATGCATATATACAATGTTGCCTATGAAACGGAAGTTGTTAGCTATAGACAGTGAGGATCCAGAAAGTCAGTAATCGGGGACTCACTTATAGGAGTACAAAAAAAAATTCAGTCAAATAACCCATCCAAACAAATGAGGTCGGGTTATCCGGTTTTGGGTTATTCTCTTCTTGCAGCGACTATAGGAGAAATACCCTAGAAGAAATACCAGTCTTAAATATTAAAATCATCCAAAAACCACTAAAACGATAACAACATCATTAATGGGTCAGTGACTATAGGAGAAATTTTAATAAACCTAGGCCAAAAGATGAATGAAAAGATGAAATATATGTTAAAAAAAACTCTTGAGCTAAAAGACAGTACACTCACCAATATATTAAAAAAATTGGGAAAAGGTATAGAGATAAAGCAAATACACAACAAAATACCTTATGTAATTCTATATTTCCCTTCAATTATTTCCTTCATACCTTTATATGTTTATTTATTATTTGTAAATACTTTAATTCCTATGTTGTAAATTAATAGACTGATTGTAAATCGATTCAATTATTGGAATGCCTAGTTGAAAGAAAGAAACATTTATATTTTAACAGAAGTCGATCCATCTATGTAAATATTAAAGGAAGGTTTATGATCTAATACCATTCACTAGAATCTGAAAGTTATTTTACTTGATTGCATTCATCTCCTAGTGCAAAATTAGCAAATACCAAAAGAGGGGTTTTAAACCTTCAAACCCAGTAGTTGCCAAGTTGAAAATCTGGCATGGATCTTTTGATCTCCAAATGGTTAAAAACCTAATTGATGATAAATGAATTACCGTTAATGATGGTACTTTTATGGCGCAGATCAAGGTGGGAATAGGAGGCACGGCCAGTAGCAAAAGCACGGTTGAGAGGTGAGTCGTAGTTGGACTCAGAGGGATCGAGTTGAAGGGAGTGAGCAGAATCAGCAACTCGAACGATCCAATTACCTAGTTTCAACAACCTAACAACAAGACATCTTCCAATGAAGCTTCTACCCCCGAGGACGACGCAAGATTTAGACTGCTCCTCATCGATCGCCATTCTGTCAAAAGATTGAAGAAGAAGAAGAAGAAGAAGATTGAGTTCGTTCACCCAAATGCAACCAGAAAAGAAAGATGCTTTTGGGTGGGTCCCAAGTTGTTGCAAAATCATCGTCTTCCATTCCATTCCCCCCTAAAATAAAACAACAAAAAATCTTTGTTTATTTGGGATATAAATAAATTAATTCTCTTTAAAGAATTTGACATAATTTTGAAATAAAGGGGTTGGTTTTGCAAAATTTCAGATGGCATACGAATCATCGATATATAATTTGTCAAATTATTTTCCAACTTTTTAACTTTCCAACTTTTCAAGAATACTATTTGTAAAGCACCTTATACAAGTATTAAAAATCACACTATTCAAGTAAATTATCCTATTTTAATTGTTTGATCAAAAACTTCAAAATGATCTCAACCTTTATTGAAA
>LUCG01300027.1:0-10516 GCA_001633085.1 Carthamus tinctorius
TTCCACCAGCTACTTCTACATCTTCGTCTCCATCATCTCCCTCACTGCTCTTTTTCTCCTCTTCTCTCACTACATCACCTCTAACTCTCCTCCGCCGATTCGCATCGAATCCATTAAGCAATACGTTCCCCTAAACGACGACGACAATGGAGCAGAATCAGCCGCCGCCTGCGATTACTCGGAGGGCAAGTGGTTCTACGATCCGACCGCCAGGCCTCCACGCTACGACGAGACGTGTAAGGAGATCTATAAAGGTTGGAATTGCGTAGCTGGTAATAGATCTGGTGCGATGGAGGTTGTTAAGTGGCGTTGGCAGCCTAATCACTGTGCGCTTCCACCCTTCGATCCACTTCGGTTTCTCGAATCACACAGGGACATCAGTATCGGTAACATAAACATCAATTATCACTGCTCGAATTCCTTTTTGTTTGTATGTTTGAATGATTATGCATTCTTATTACGATCTCTAGAGTGTTTCTATTGCTACTTTCTCGGTTCAGGAAAAGAGATGGCATTTATTTTGAACCTTCTAACGATATGGATGCGTTAATTTTGAAGCTTGATAATCACCATAAATTTAGATAGTTTTTCTAAATTCCAAGTGTGAGCCTTGCGTGTTTACCAATGCCTCACTGTCATTGTGCTGAGATAAAGACATACACTGGTACCAGAAGGTAATGGTTTTCAGTGGTAGTATGAGCTGTAAATACATCTATTTTCTGATTTGATAAATCTTGGCTACATTATTGGTGATTTTAGTGTCATCAACCATTTGATGTAACCGTGATTTACTTGAGAATTGAGATCGATTTAAGTGATAAGGCAAACAATAGTGAGTTAGGATGTGTGGAGTGCACACTCACAAATGTTGCCCCTATCACCTTAGATCGCCATAAGGAGGGGGTCAAGGGGGGTCGTGCCCCTTGGCGGTTTTTGGATTTTAAGAAGAGTTAGACCTAGAAAATTCTAGTTTTGGGATGATGAAGAATTTCAGAAGGTTGGAATTTGGAAACCTTCTTGAAAGTTTTATCGAAGCTGGTAGGCAATTGACTAAGTTTGAACTCTAGACTATGCAATCAGAGTTATGGTCTATAAAACCAAAGTTCTGAGGCACTTGTAACTATACTCTAATCTTATAGATTGACACTTATAACCTCTCTTAATCGCATGTCACTGTCAATCTCTCGCATAAATATGATATAAGAACTCAATCTCATAGCCTTTGAGTTTTTTCTCTTGGATTATCCCAATACGAAATTCGTGATACCCAAGGCAATAAGGGACAAATTATTGTATTTAGAAAGTGAATTTTCACGATCCAACGAGTTTGTCCAGTCTACGAATCATCTCCTATCCCAATTTCTGACTTATATGGTGTCTGAATGTTCTTGCTAATGTAGAACAATTGCTTTCTTAGAGGTACTACCGTACTAGTTTCAGATTTTCGTTCACGCTTGTGTGGCATTTTATGCTTGGCAATATGCCACAGGTTTGACTTTGTCAGGCTTTTATATGGGTACGATGAAAGCAAAATTAATTCTTTCAATTCTGCTTGCTTGGCAGTTGGCACTTGGCAGGCTCCTACTATGGAGCTTTAAGATGTATGCCATGAGGTTGAGATTTATAAGTTTATCATTGTAATAAGCTTTACAATAGGGCTTACTAGAAATTGTTGCAATCTAGGGACCTTGGCTATAAGAGGTAAAGTTGCTTTCTTCAATGTGATATCCCATGACCGGGTTCTCTTAAAGTGCATTTAGATTTTTGACTTTATTGGTTATACTGTTATACATGTAAATAAGGTTCATGATGCTTGGCATATGTCGTCTAATGCACAAGTGGCCTCATGTACTTCTCATGTTTGTTATTAGTAATGTAGTTTCATAACTCCTTTTAAGATGCTATTTGTAAACCTTATGAACTTTTAACAGTGCAGGGTTTGTTGGTGACTCCTTAAATAGGAACATGTTTGTTTCTCTTTTCTGTTCTCTGAGACGTGTTGCTGGTGAGATAAAGAAGTGGCGTCCTGCTGGAGCAGATCGTGGATTTACATTTTCGAAGTACAACTTCACAATAGCATATCACCGTACAAATTTGTTGGCACGTTATGGTAGGTAAGCTATTTTTAGTGTGACATGTTTCAGTTGGAAAACTTGTTTCTTTGAATGCTTCTATGATCAAATTCTTTACTATTAATTTCTGTCACAAGTCTGGGCTTTCTGATTCATCTTTAAACTGCAGCAATGACCTTCTGCCCTGCAGAATTTTGGTTCGCCCATTAGACATATCAGTGCATCTTTTAGTTGGCATTTAAAGAGCATGGGCTTGCATGCTTATCTGATTTCCTTATTGTCTTATATTTTTACTTGACTTCGGCATCTGCTATATACAGCCTGAAGCTGTAACTTATTGAAGAACAGCATCTTTAGGAGGAACAGAATGTATATAGTGAAAGAAGTTGAAATTCTAATATGCTATCATGTAATGCAAATTCCGAAGGAATATTTGAGCTTATTCCATCATGGCTTTTGAAGACGACTAGAGTTTTATATCATGAAGAGTTGTGTCTGGAATAGTTCAGTCTTGTCTTTTGACTCTGTAGAAATTTATCATCTAGTGCATGACATTCTTTCAATGTAGATTCGAGCTTATTATTATGAAGTCCTTTACTGGCAACAAGAACTTTATACGTAATCATAACACCATTATAATAAATTTATAATGGTCTTACGGCTCATATGTTTGATTGGGTTAGGAAGCCAGATTTTTATGAGAGCAAGTACTTCACAAGAAAGGCTGATGTGGATTTTAAGTTATAAACTATTGTTTATTTTCTGTGCTTATAATATTCTGGCCTTCTTAACCCCAATGGGGTAGCCTACTGGTTAAGGCCTGTGGAAGGTGTAACAACCAGCCCAAGTTCGAATCCGGGGGTGAGCAACCAGGGGCCACTGAGTATCAATCCTAGGGGAGCATGCTTTAGCTCTCGGTAAAAATTACCAAGGATGTAGTCCGGGCAAAGCCCAGATGAATCTTATCAAAAAAAATATTCTGGCCTTCTTCTCAATTGAGAAATATTTAATTGGTCTGATGACTCCATGAATCAGTTACAACTTTTTATCGCATTTGGAGAAAGTTTGCGAGTGACTGTCTCTAAATGCATATGTTGTCAACTCTTAAACTTATTGGCAGGATAAAGTGCAGTGAAGTTGGCATGCATAACATAGTTTGTTGCACACTTTCTTGTTGAACCGGGACATAATAGATATATCTAACTTATGAGTATTTTTGGCAACGATATATATGATCCAAGGCAGTACAATATATTGTTGTGGCACCGGTACATGATTTTGGTTCACATGGTATCTCTTATTTTATTTTATTTGGCAACTAAAAACAGTCCAAAATTCTTCTTTGCCTCTATGGTGTAGTGCTATAGAGTCCACGTTGCTGCTTCTTTCTGTGCTTATTATTCGTAGATGGTCTTTTTTTAATTTGTTGCTGCATCTCCTATTCTCCTATGGTTGTCTGTCATGTTAGGGGGAGCTAGTTGTGAAAACATAGTGTTTGCTACTCCCGTATAAATTGACTCTTGCTTCATATTATTATGATACAGGTGGTCAGCCAATGCTAAGGGTGGTGTGCTGGAATCTCTTGGGTACAAAGAGGGTTATCGAGTTGATATTGATGTACCTGAAGGAACATGGGCAGAGGCTCCAAGTTTTCATAATATTCTCATCTACAACACTGGGCACTGGTAATGTGACATTCCTCCTAGAAATTATGATATACTCGATTTTGATTCTAATAAAGCCAAGGACCTCTGGCATATCAGTCTCTAGAGACAGTTAATAAGGATTAAAATGTTTGGACAATAGTGCCTGGTCGTCATTTCTGTTCCTTATACAATAAGAACCTTTATTTTAGCATTGATTTGTTGAGCTCTCTTGTTTTTTTTGAGAAGAGGACGGCACCTCTGGCAAATTTATGCTGTTAAATTTATTAAGAAAAGAATAAAAATATACGCTCAAAAGGCATGGAAACTAACCACCCAAACATACGTTTAGACCATCATAAAGGATAGGCCCAAGTGACGAACTGAGTACTCAACATCAACCACTAAAACTAACCGGTTAGAACACCCACCATACCGGTTAACTAAGAGCCAAAACGAACACAAACCAATACAGTACATAATAAGCCAGAAATATTGAGTATTGACTTGTAAACTTTCGTAGTTGAGATACGAGACATCTATTTTGTGCCATAAATCCTTTCTTTTCAGCTGCTTCTCATGATGAAGTTGTTTTTGGCGCACCCCATCACCATCCTTCTTACCTTGCACCCATGCATGGGGTTTTTAAAATCCCCAACATTGGTACTTCTTGTTGTCCGTCTCAAACATACAGCTTGGTTATAAGATTATAATTTACCTTCTCAATTATAGCCTTGGCTCGAACCACACTTTTAATTATCATTACAAGGTACTCTTGATTGAGCTCTGTTGTTGTGAAACCAGTTATGCAGTGCTCGGTCTATTAAAGAAAATTCAGGCTTATGAGTTATAAGTACTGATCTGGCAATCTTTATTTTCTTTGTTATTATTGATAGGCTTGAAAATTTTAAGATTATACATACTCCCATAGTAATCTTTCGATGCCTATGAGTTATAAGTACTAATCTGGCAATCTTTATTTTCTTTGTTATTATTGAAAGGCTTGAAATCTGAGATTATACACACTCCATTAGTAATCTTTGGATGCCCTTGATTACCCCCATCTGTAAATTATGCCCTCTACACACAAACAGATATTTCTTTTTTCCTTTTCCTAAATGCTATGATATGTTTTTTTTGGTATGGGCTATGTGATTCCAACAGTTATTTTCTGGTAAAAGTATTTTGAGTCCTTATTTGTGCATGTTTCTCAGGTGGTGGGCCCCTTCCAAGTTTGATCCTGTAAAATCCCCAATGCTTTTTCATGAAAAGGGCCAGCCTCTGGTACCCCCTTTATCTCCTGAAACGGGCCTTGATGTAGTCTTAAGACGCATGGTAAGTATTTTTGCTTCTCTCCTGAAGTTTGTAGAATACATAAAGTTTTACTACAGCTGTCGAAGTTTAAGATAAGCTTCATGTCGACTAGTTTGGGCATGCAATATTATAAGCAACAAGCAAGCCCCCTTCATTATAATAGCAAATTATGGCCAGGCTCCTCAGCTCCTGTACTGGTAGCTAGGTTATCGTAAGATGAAAAAACATTTATAAATGGAGGAAGGCAAATGATGCTGGATTCATGTTGTCATCAAGTAATTGGGAGATCACAAGTAAATATGATCTTTCTAGGGTTTTAACATATGACATGTGCATCAAACTTATAATCGGTTGCAGCAAAACAAAGAAAAATATTATAGTAAAAAGGGCGTTAATAATTCAGGAAACGTGTAGACTTGAGTTACCACTGTTAGTATATCATCATGGACCATATCTTGTTCTTCACACAAAAAAACAGTTATATGTATTTCTGATTGAGATGAAAGTTTATTATGCATATATACTCAATCTTGAACCCTTTCGTTTTTTACACAAGATATCATATGTGGAAGAAAAGGCAAGACCAGGAACAGTTCTATTTTTTCGCACTCAATCTCCTCGCCATTTTGAAGGTGGCGACTGGGATCAAGGTGGTTCCTGTGCACGTTTGCAGCCATTATCCCCAGACGAGGTAAATTCTCATTACCAATTACAGATGTCACTGGATATTTCGACTTCACGTCATATGCATATTTTCAGAATCAAACCAAAGAGTTCACTTCATCTCCCAAACATGCAAACTAAAAAGTACAAAATCTATTGTCTGGCACCACATTCAGGTTGAACGATTCTTTTCTGTGGAGAACAATGGAACGAATGTGGAAGTGCGGCTCGTGAACGACCACCTAAACGAAGCCATCAAGGGTTCTGCTTTCCGCTTACTGGATGTGACACGTATGAGTGAGTTTAGAGCAGATGCTCATCCTTCTACAGCTGGTGGAAAGAAACATGTTGATTGCATGCACTGGTGTTTACCTGGAATTACAGACACCTGGAATGACTTGTTCATTGCACATCTAAGTAGCATCAAGGTGCGTAACTGAATATTTATCACCCCCTACTTAACGACCGTCGTGTAGAAATTGATTCGTCAAGTATCCTTCGTTTGTACGTGCGTCTAACTGGTGTATGTTGACATATAGATTGTACATGTTATATTATTTTAGTGGGATAAGTTAGGATCCCTTCATTTTACTTTCATGAGACCGTATATTTATCTTGTATAAGCGGTGTTTTTTCCATTTGACCTTAAAATGATTAGTAATGTGGTAATAGAAGGGAGATCCAATTAAAAGTCAAAACTTGAGAATAATTCACTTGAGCTAATAGAATGGTCTTTCATGTTTTGTTAACCTACCTATGTGACTATGTCACAAAACTAATTTCAGGCAAGATCAATAAACAAAACCATACAAACCAAGTATATCCTATCCCTAATCAGCTACCCTTGTATTTTGTCTGCAGCAACTCATATAAGAGAAGATCCAATTCATCATAAGGTTAATATAATATAAAAAAACCATATCATGAACCTTAAATTATAAGTACAATAACCTTGATGTTATGATTAAAAAAAACTATGTTTTAGGATTAGATAAATTAAAAGAAAACTATAAAATTTAAATTTAAAGTCAAAACTAGTTTCTAACCTATAAGACAGAAATTGATAGCACCACCATCAACATGTGATCATAAAGGTATAAGAATAAATGTGTTGCTTTATCAAGACAACTTTACAACTTTATAGTGCAAAAAGGAATGAAAGTGTGTATGTGAGTCGTATTTGCTTGATGTCATAAGAAACGAATATTGAAGCCATAAAATAGAGAACAATAAATCATATAGGTGTTGCCTTTTGTTTAAGTCTCCCCTAATCTTGGAAAGTTTGTTTGGGCCTCCTAAGAGCCATAGTTAGTAAATAAGGTGAAGGATGGTGTGAGAAGTGGATCTGAAACCGTTGATCACTTTTAATCTCATGCCGTCCCATGAATTGCGCTCTAGAAGAGAATTGATCAGATGCATCTCATCCTAATACGTATTAATTTCTCATCCAACAGTTGTTAACCACTTCTTATGCTTCTCTCGTTAACGTCAACTTCTCACTGGAACCCAACCTTAGTAAATAATATGCCAAATGGTATACAAGATGAGATCTAAATTCAATGTAACGATTATTTTTCCTCAATCGATGTAACAAAGCTTCAATATTTTCTATTTTGTACCCATTTTGACTGGTAACTTGCTTATATTATAACATCTAAAAACATGGATACCCATTTATGAAAGGTTTACAAAAGGGTTATAGATAAGCTTGAGTTCCATGTCATCAAATGTTATGACATACCAGTCAAAATGGGTACAAACAGGAATTATAGAAACTTTGTTACATTAAATAGGAAATATTGAAACTCTGTTACATCGATTGAGAATAAAAGTTCTTTGTTACACTAAATAGAAACTAAGTCGAACTTTTGCCTGATAACTTATGCAGCAGGAATTAGGAATACCAACCAGAGCTCATATATTATCATAAATATTCAATCCCAATGACCCCACCACCACAAGGAACAATAAGCTAAAAGATTCTTTGATGCATACCAAAGAATCAATACTTTGAAAGATAACATTCTTTTGGAAGATTGTTTTGGAATCTCTTATTATCCTGACAATAATCATAAATCATGTGATATCTCCTGACCCATTTGAACCATCTCCTCTGTTTCCAAGTTAGAGAATTCAACTCCTCTTTGTTCCACCAGTTGCTTGAGCTATCTGCTCTGCAAAACCTAGCATTGCCCTTCCATACACAGGCGTCAATCGTGTAGTTTGCGAATGATGCAATGAAAGGGCCTTTTGACCAATCAATTTTGTCTTTCCCACCGTTGGTCGCCCAGCTGCTGCCGTCCCATAGACTTGTCTTGATGCTCATTGGCTGCCATCTAGGATATGCCACTCCCTTGTCTGCATGGTTCCTGTATGTTCTTATTGGAATAGAATCCACCATAAACCTGCCCAGAAACACCAATCTCTTTTAATCAATGTCAGAAACTACAAAATATCGGTTTTTTAGTTAATCTTCGCCTTTCCTTTGGGGTGCATTTGGTATGCTGGATAGGACAAGATAGAATAAAAATATGTTCCTCGTTTGATGCAACACAAGATTGGGATTTTTGTCCCATTGAAATAGGTGGAAAAAAGAAGTGAGACGAAGACAAAGATTGGTAAATTACTAAACTACCCATGTCAAATTACAACCCTTAAGCGTAGCAGAATTCTTTCACCCTGCCTACTCACTCTGTCCGGTTTGCGTACCAACTCCTAATTCCTTTTACAAGAAAGTCGTATCAAGAAATTTGTCGCTGAAAATGCTTACACGATTTGGTGAAGATTCCATAAAATTGAATAGGTATGGAAATCCTTTGTGGGATCAAACCACAAGGAAATCCTCTCTTCTTTGTCATCAAAGCCGTCTGCGTAAACATTTGTTTGAAGAATGTATGGCTGCTCAGCAACATTTCCGAGGAACTCAAAGTCTATCTCGTCTCGGTTAGGCTGGTCGGATGTTAGCTGTTTGGGCAGAAAACACTTCAAGTAAGCACTTGAGCTATTAAATCATGGATACAAATGGGTTATTTAGGAGAATAATTTTCTGACTGATTTTATTAAAAACATGACCTATAGACAGATTTATAAACGTATCTGCCTAATAGAAGAATGTCTCTTCCTAACACAAAAATGCCTCAAATCTGCCAGAAGCTTATGCATCTAAAAAAATATATGTCCAATGGCTATTCTCCTAAATAACCCGACACAAATAAACCTTTTTTCGCTTACATAGAATGCCAAGACTGTTCCTGCCGAGTTACCAGGTACCAACTTGATTGGCATGTCGATTTGGCCGAACAAAAACATGTCATTAGAAGCAAAACCCGAACCTGAAACAGTATTATGATTAGCAAAGGGCACACAACATGCAAAACAAGTCTAGGCCTCATGTTTTCTTGACTGTTATCTTTTCCATGCGCAAGTTGGCCTGGATACTCACGGTTACCAAAAGTAAGTATTTTGTGTACCTGATTCTTGATCAAGTTTCAAGCTTCTTGATCGGCCATCAGCAGAAGTGTTGACATGGGTAGGGGACCAAGTCACAAAGAAGTCCTTATTGAAATCGCCAGTCGAAACAACCGAACCGAATGAAGTTTCTAATGAATACAAGAGAAATATCCCAAGAAGGAAAATGCAGCTGTTCATGGCTTCTTTTTTGTCTCATAAAAGTCTATGAATGTTGTAAATGACAATATATATAGTGTTGCATGGCTTGGGAGGGTACCAAAGGTAAGTGCAAATATAAGTTTCTATACAAGAATATCTTTACATGGAAGCAAGGGTTAAGATGTCAAATTACTCTGATAAGTATAAGTATAAATATTATAATATTCTCTAATACTAACAGTGCATAAAGATTTTCCAATTACATGTAGTGTATATATGTTTGGATCAATTGGGGGAGAACTTTTATTCCATTCCCAATCTTCACACAAACAACTTTAGAGGGGATTTTGGTATGTATTCCTCTTTATAAACATGGGTACTTATGTTACATTAAATTGTACAAAGAGGGATAAAATGGTCTTTAGTCTAACGGTATGTTGATCTTTTTGGAGGTGAGGGTTCAAATATTACTTCTTTTTTTTATAAGGTTCACCTAGGCTTTGCCCAGACTACATCCTTGGTAATTTTTACCGAGAGCTAAAACATGCTCCCCTGGGATTAATATTCAGAGATCCTTGGTTGCTCTCCCCCGGATTCGAACTTGGATTGGTTGTTACATCTTCTACAAGTCTTAACCGGTAGGCTGTCCCATTGGGGTTGGTCCAAATATTACTTAGATGTGAAAAGGGTGTGTTTATCAATCAAAGTATTATTTGATGGTAGTTTTTTAGGGTTTAGGGTATATATTTAGTACAGGGAGAAAATTAAATAAAAACCATTTAAAAGTTAGAAAATTAAAAACCAATTTCTATGTGTTTTTTTATTAATAAAACAACACATATGAATATGTAGGGTTGATTCAATGTTGTTTCTTGGATGAAACATCTATTACTTATGAAAAAACACAAAAATACGTTTATAAATGACTAACACACAACAAAACATATGAATCATAGCTAAAACCGAACTCACTGGATTATTTTGGTTGGTTTTAAAGAGTTTGATTTTAAATGTGTTGTTTAACCTACAAAATATAACATGAAATTGGCTCTTATGATTTCTGCCTTTTAACTAGTTTCTATTTGATGTTGGATGTTGGTGTGTGTGTGTGTGTATATATATATATATAGGAAAGTTTAAATGTGAACCACTTTTTAGTTGTGAACGTGAGGACAGCCGAGGGTACACGTGGCGGCTTTGAGTGTGACCCCCCCC
>LUCG01300049.1:0-16120 GCA_001633085.1 Carthamus tinctorius
AGTACTGTCCAGTTCTGTCCCGTCCAGTCCTGTCCAATCTTGTCTGCGTACCAAATGCTACCTAAGGGTGTAAATGCATTGAGAATGTAAAAAGTGTTATTTGATGTTGATGTTGATGTGTGTGTATATGTGAAATAATTCACTTTTTGGGTGTGGCTAGCAAATCAAAGGATGTATTTAGGCTTCCCTTTCAAAATTCATGAATGAGACTACATTTAATATTTTATATTAAAAAAAAACAATTATATTAACTTCATTGTTCTAGTAAAAACTTTTTAACCATACACCCATTACTAAATATATAGATAAGAAATGAGAATGACCTTTTGAATTCATAATATGAAAATGAGTTTCATTTCACACACCCTTATTGCACCACATATTCAACATATATATTTTAAAAATAATATAATAATATTAACATATTTAGTAAATTTATCTCAACAATATTTGAGAAAAAATCTATATAATAAAAAGAACCAAATCTCTTATTTTTTTGACATTTTATTTTGGAGAGGTCTCCAACTTTAGAAATATTTATACTTTTTCTCACTCTTACTGAAAAGAAGAGATGAAAAGCTCCAAAATCTGTGCTGTAGAATCTGTTCAAGAATCTCTAACCAAACACCTCCTTATAATGTTGTCGAAAAAAGGTTCGATAAAAACACCACCGATACAGAAAACCAAAAAACAAAATCCTATAAAATCCTATTAATCGCTAGAAAATTAGGCGTAAGACCAGATATCGAAACTTATTGCACAAAAATCTCCCACAACACAGCCAAATTACAAGCGATAACCTTTTCAAAACCAGAGATAACACTGGCATTTGAAGTCCTCGGGATCACGCGGTTTGACTCGGGTTATCTTGCTTAGCGGCAACGATCTTGCAAATGGGTCGTGTTTCATCTTTGCTTAGAAGCTCCAAAGACGTATGGACTTTCACATCACGCATGAAGATCCGATCACCGATGTCGAGATTGCTGACGTCGACTTCAATCTTCTGAGGGATGTGTTCTGATGGGCATTTGTACTTCAAACTAGTTCTAAGTTTGTTCAAAAAACCACCTGGTTTCTCAACAACGAGTAAATAATAATAAGATTTACAAGATCTAATCATATTTTCGTGCTAGTAAAATAAGTTTACAATATTATATCAAATGGAAATCAGCAATGTATGGTTTTCTAACACCCAAAAAGGAAGAATGGTGGCAAACTTAGTTAGCAGCAGTAACAACTAAAAACCAGACGAAGGGTGTGATTAGTAGGCAGGACGTTACTGGACATGACTATAAAGAGCTGTTTGGTTGATTTTCCATTATGGATAAAGCTATCTGTGTGGATTAATCTGTCTGTATAGAATGGGAAGGTTTTTGTTTGGAAGAGCTTTTTCATAGATGGGAAAAACTAGGCTTTCTGCATAAAGCTTCCCCTAGAAGTTTTACTTAGTAAGCCACTTTCTATATCGTTAAACCACTACCAAACAGTCATGTAGCAGTGGCTCCCTAAGCTAACTAACAAACATGCTCAAACTTGTTGTCTCACGTTTGTCACGGGGACAGGACATGGATTGAGTGGGATAAAAACGGATATTTGCTCCACAAGGATAGATGAAGCAAAAACCAAGAAGATGGGACTGGATTTGTAAATTATTAAACTACCCATGAAAAATTAAAACCTCAAAACCTTCCACAATAGTTTCACCTACCCACCTACCTCACTCTCGCCTGTCCAGTTCTGTATCGTACATTACTGTACAAAATGCACCCAATATATTTCACACAGAGGTTAGGTCTAAGAGTAGGATGTACTCAAACCTTGTCTCTGCCCCAAAAGGTGGAGAGATGTAAACATTACAAGCAAACACAAAAGAAGTAGCAAAGGAGTGTAAGTAAACAAGGAATGATGATCGACAAAACGAGCAAGAATATATGAAAAGCGCGGCAGATAAAACAAACAAGAAAACATAAAGCATACGGGCAAATATTATTAAGCTACTTCTGACGAGGTGCAAACTATGTCAGGACCGGGGCAGTGGCAGACCGAGAAATTTTTGCCAAGTGGGTGCACCTTTAAGGTGGACCAAAGGGACCAGAGTCGCCAAATGTCTTTTTAGCCAAATTCCATCTCTTGAGGGTTCTTTTGGAGTTTTTTGGTTGATTTCTGTTTTTTTGGGTTGATGTTCCTTGTATTTTCTAATACCCCCCCCCCCCTCTCAAAGTGCACCTTTATACCCCATAAAATATTCTACTTGCGAAAATCGGTTGATCGGGTGCACGGGACCCACTTGGGCCTTCATAGATCCACCCCCTAGCTGGGGCGACCTGATACACACCGGATTAATTTGCCATTTAATTAATTAAAACGCTTGAGTACATGTTTGATCAGAAGCAGCTTGTATGGCTTTAAGGGCAGGTCAAGATTCGCCTTGGGTCTTTTACTTGTTTTAACTTCTGTTTCATGGTTTCAAAACTTTGAGGCCCCAAAAGAGAGAAAACCGCTTGAAATAACAAGTTATCCTACATATATAGTTTTCAAGAACATAAAGGTTCCTATGGGTTTTTTTTTTCCACATTTTACCCACACTACAACCCAAGGGTCTTTAAGGAAACAACCACTCTTAAAAATATTCACTCTGAATGTCCAAATACAGTTTTGACATTTTATTTATTAATTATTACTTCTCTCCCCGCGATGTTCTAATAACTATTCCTTTCATCTGTTTGTTATTTTTGTCGTACCTCTACTCTGCTAGATGTCTCCTTCCTATCCTTTTTTCCTTTGTTTCTTCAGGGTTTCCGACCCTTGTTATTTGTTTGTAAGATACGCCATCCTAGTAAGTTTGATCAGCAAGAATGTTTTCTCTACCATTCATGATGAATATCGACCCTTGTTACTGGTTAAGTTATTAGGTTACTATTTACCAATATTTGTAAGAGCCAAGAACACACATTTAGTATTTCTGAAGAAAAAAACCACTCCCACCACCTAATATGCACCCTATGCTTCCAAGCTTCTAACACAATATGCACATCAGTTGCAAGCAGTAGCATGTAGCGGTGTAGCTTTAAGAAAAACACTGTATTTAAACACAAAATCTAATAGAATACTTGTATACGAAACATCAGATAACTAATCAACTTTGTCTGCTAAAATAAGAAAGAAACGAACCTTTCTTGAGACCAGGGCAAAGATCTTCACCTTTAAAGACAATGGGAACATCAACCTTCAGCTCTGTTCCTTCGTCTGCCCAAACAAATACCAAATTCAAAAGCTTTCCTGTCTCTGGGTCCATATGCACCTATAACCGAATTCCAATCTATCAGAACTGAATGCGAAACAGGCTGAATCTATCGTCAACATTGTTCGCCCAAAATTGCCATCAACTTTCAGTTGAAAAGTGAAATTCTTTTATGTTATTTAACTATCTAGAAGCAAGGGATAACCTTAGTACAATAATACTTCATCTCAGCTATCACAAAGATTTAACCACGAAGACTCTTTTCGGTGAAAGAAGAAATTGCATGTGCAATAAAAGTGCATTTTGTAATCGGATGGGCCTTGACGGGATGGGTGAGAGTGTGGTACACCGTACACAGGTGAAAGAACACGGATATTTTAGTAATTTACCATGCTTGTCCATATAAAAACTTGTATCAAATTTAAACTAGTAACTAATCCCATCATGAAAGTACAGGAAAAACTCACGTAACCCAAAAATCTCAAATTATCACTATAAATTAGAACCATATTTCCAATACTAGTGGTTAATATTGACATAATAGAAGTAAGTGGATCGATCAAGTACCCGAATTCTCAAGAAAAAACATTATTCGATAATCTAAGAACACACACATTGATAGACAAAACTGCAATTTATTTGCTTAACAGGTGGACCTTCTGTAACTACCTTGGTTTGTCACTCGATGTTGTTCAAACCTTGAACCCTAAAACCTAAACCAAATGTGAAACTAACAAGTTTCTTTTGTTCTTTTACATTTAGATACTGAAGCTTTTAGATGTATACTACTATAAATATAATAATGACCTTAATTGCATAATATTGAACAAATTCATAGTTCAAATAGCTCAATATGAGTTCCATTTTAAAGCTTATCAGTTCCAATTCCAATTCAAAAAGAAAATACATGATCTCCAACCCTAATTCCATCAATATTCTCACAGTGTTCACCGCATTAATGACCTTTTTTTTTATATCAAACACTTAACTTCGTGTAAACAATTGGCAGAAATGAAAACAATAACAGTCGCAAATGGAACAGCAGACTTGCCTTGATTGGAAGAACATTTCCGGATTCAAGTAGCGTGGAAGAACCGGAGCCGGCTCTGATCTGAAGGGGGAAAGTGGTGGAGCAGAAGTAAGGGAGGTCAATAGAGTTGAGGATGGACTGAATCTGCTTTCTCTCGGTGGTCAATAGGTGTTTTCTGGCAACAGACCTCACCGGACCACCGCCTCCGCCGTCGGCGGTGCTAGGGTTAGGTTGTGCGAAGACGACGGCCGGTATTCGGCCCTGTGCTCTATCTTTGACGGAGATTCTATTGCCGGAGATCTCCCTAGGAATGGCTTGGATTGTGTGGTAGGACCTTGACGTCTCCGCCGTTCTCCTCAGTCCAACGACCGCCGTGCGCCACCACCTCGACATCGTCTGTAAACAATCTCTCGGTGTAAACACTGTGAGAAAAGTGATGACTTAGCCACGCCCTTTGTTGGGCCTTGGTGTTTTCATTATTGATTACTTTTAAATTGGGCTTTAGAAATCTTATATTGGGCTCAATTTTTGCATGTGTAAAGTTAAATCTGTCGCTAAACACTTAATTGAATAAACGCTTATTAATACCATTTATCTTATTGATCGATGTGGCAAAAAACAGGAAACTTATTCGATAAGAGATAAAATGAAAGAGTCAAGGACCGAGACTCTTACCTCAAATCCCAATAAGTGTGAGAAACGACTTCTTATCCAATAAGTGATTACCGGGCTGAAAATGCTTACCAATTCGAGGACAAGGATGTCATGATACAATGTAATTGAACGTGAATCTCTTGTCGATAAGTGTTTACCCGGTAAGATTTAAGTAAACGGCCTTAAATCTCAAGTGTAACTAGGCCTATCAATCCAGGTCCCAAGACGAATTATAGGCTCGGCTAAATAGATGGCCAAGATACCCTTGATACTGGACCAGGATCCGGATCGATTACGAGCGGTGCACAAAAAGACCGGTTTGGACCTCTCCCGACCCGGTTATGAAGTTTTACAAAAATTTAAGACCTGAACGACTCAGAACCATAACAGGTTATATATAAGCTTGTTTGTAAAAACAAAAGTTTTCAAAAACTATCTATTAAGTTTTTCGAGATTTCTTTTTTAATAAAAAATTCAAGTTTTTCTTTTAAGTTTGTTTAAAAATGTTTCAACAATAAATTTCAAAATCCTAATTATAAAAATATGTATAATATTCTTATGTAAAAAAGATTAAAAAAAATTGTATTTTAATGACCCAATTGAAGATTTTATATTTATTTTAACAAAATATCATTCAAAAAAGAAAATATTCAAACGCTAATTTTTATATCATTCGAAATTGATTTTGAATAAAAAAGTTAGACCAGTTTGTGACCGGCAACCGGGCTTTGTACATGCATAACAAGCATGGTGTTTTCGGACAGGACATGACTGGCTAGAAAAGAAAACTGGGACCAATCTTGGCCCTAGCCGTCCCACCGTGGCCGGTTTTCGGCCAGGCTACCAATCCTGATTTTCCATAATACCATACTCTAACAAAATTTTCAAAATTTATCCAAGAATGGAAACTTCAAAATGTTAACATAATTTATCATATTAGTAGCTAACTAAAATGTTTGAAATATAGCAATTATGAAAAACGATCACGCGAGAATGATAACTATTTAAAAGAATACGAGAATGATTCTCAACCACTCATCCCGTCAATAAAGGCGGCATTGACCGTGGTCCCCCCCCCCCTTTAATAATCTCTACCCTTCCATGAATCGCGTCAATCCTTCGTGACTCCGTGATCACGTCCACCGTAACCAATGATGTGTGACTAAGATCCATTCTCGTATTCTCTTAAATTGATTTCGTTCTCGTTTGAACCCACCCTAGCAATCAAACTTCTATAATAAATTCCACTGTCTCATCATTGGATGGATATTTAATTATGTACGCACTCAAATTCATCAGGACTCTCGTTTACCAAATGTCTATTAGATAATTCTTACCGGGTTTCCCTTACATTACTGGATGAACATGGTAAGGATCCAAAATCTTTAACCGACAAGAGGACCGAGAATCTTACCTAATATGTGACGGAAATGAATATTGCCAACAATCTATTTTGACGTCCAAGAATTCACCCGATAAGGTAAGTGAAAATGATAACTTTTGCCAAAAACCGCTTACCCAACAAGTGTAAGGATAAACAGCCCCTCAAGTTTATGCGACAATATAGCAAACTACGATGACCTAGAATATCGGTTTCACCTCCAGATGGAGCTGCATACTTTCCTTTACATCGATATATTTAAAAAAAAGGTAACGATTATTTAAAAAGAAACAATCAAACAAATATGGTATTTGACATCTACATTTCTAGAAATCAAATGTCTACCAAACGTTTACGAGCAAGAATCACCACCTTCACTACCTTATTGGCTAACATTCCCTTACCATCAAAATGGATTGTTGGTAAACGTCCATCACCCCGTAAGCGCTTATCAGGTAAGATTCAGCAACCTCACTTACCCAGTAAGACTCTCGATCTTTGCCTTGCTTCTTACCAGGTAAGATTCTCGGTCCTTGCTATACTAACCCAATAAGCATTTGGTAATACAGACACAAAATCTACAAAATTAGTAAACATTATAAACTGTAAACAAAATTTCTTTGTTTTTACCAATTTACAACAAGAAAGGTAAACCAACATGACCTGATAAATCCCACTCGAAAGTAAGGTTTGGGGTGAGATGTACGCATACCTGACTTCTGCCAAAAAACAGTCTAGCGTTTGTTTGACTATGGGCTACAATAATAGTTCATCTCAATCAGAATCAGAGGAATACCCCTGTTCAGGATCAAGGGTCAAAACCATCTTCGAAAGATTTTCACCGATCTCTTCGATTTCTTCCTTCCCGAAACCCCAATCTCTAAGCACATCAACACCTATCGATCCTCTTTCCATGCCAAACTTGCGAATGTTGTTCAACCTGTTCTCCAAGAACGGCAAAACAGCAGTGGTGGAACGCAATCTGGCTGCCATAGGGATCGAGTGGACGTCAAGCGATCCCCGAGACCCAGATCCCGATTGAGGGTTGCTTAAAAGCTCCCCACGTCTGCCAACAAGATTGCCAAAGATGGAAGGAAAAGGCAACGGTATTGGAAGAGGACAACGAGATACCGATACGTGAGAGAATCTAGGCCTTGTGGATGTGTTCTCGTATGCAGTTTCGACTGCTTCCCGCACTTCAGAAACCGAGGCCTCGTGGTTTCCTGCACAAGTATTAAACGGATAAGGATGTTGTAATGGAAACCACTGGCCTACTCTTTTTGAAGTATATGATGTTTATATACGATAAACACTCGTGTACAGTGCTCCTCATCTTTGGTGAGAGGTTTGAACCCCTGACTTTGAGGAGGCTGGGCTGTACTGGTAAACTGGGTACTGCTGGGCGCTGGCCGAAGGCCCTTTGGCACATATAAAATAATTAACATAATATGAAATAAAACAAAAACTACTTATAAGAAGTAGGCTTTAAAATTTAAATAAAAATGACATACAAGTATGTTGTTGCAATGATGCCTTTATGTCACACCCCCACCAACCCAACCTGCCTACATGGGTCGGGTTGGTTATATTTTTTATATTTTTTAACGGGTTGAGATTTTATCAACCATTGAATTCACATTAGGATGAGATGCACACGATCAATTCCCTTCTAAAGCGCAATTCATGGGATGGATTAAAAGAGATCAAGGGTTCAGATCCACTTCTCAAGCTTCTCACAGTTAACTCAACTCCTCACACAATCCTTTGTCTCGAGAATAAATGCATATAAGAACAGGTAACATATATTCATACCAGCTCCAAGGACTCCGTGCACCACCATCGATTCAATGGCTTGCAAGTCTTCCACATCCTCTGCAGTTTCTGGGGTAAGTGGTTGCAAGTTCCTTAGCGGAAACCGTCTATCTGGATTCATAAATCACCAAATCAGGAACAATGTCCGAGAATTGTGAGCGAGTATTTACTGCATATAAATATTAGAACATCGCCAACAACTTCTATAAAACAGAGAAAATAGATTGCTCCAACAGATTCTCTATATTGTTCTCTAAAATAGAGAAAACTAGAAAAATCTCCAAGTTTAGAGAATCATATAAAACTTGATGTATGGAGAGAGAAATTACTTTTTTTATTTATTTCCACCAATAAGATAGAATCACTATTATTTTATATAAACTCTTCTTAAAAAATTTATTGGGATGATAAATTTATATAATATAATAGATGTTGAAATCTCTAAAATAGAGAATCTATTGGAGTTAAATATATATATATATATATATATATATATANTGTTGGAGATGCTCTTATACACTTCCAAAAGACAGAATACAGTTGTGAAAATGTCACCAAACTCGGGATCAATATATATACCGGATATCGATGGTGTTGGCATTGCAGCGTCCAGAATTGTAACGGTATTTTGTCTGGCTTGCCCTACTAACATCTGAATGCCTTCGTATAAATCCATGGCCCCCGATTCAGTTAATGATTGGCCAGAAGGACCAACTCTTTTCATCCGGAAAGGAAGAGTGATAGAGTGTATAGCAGATGCATAAACCGCACTAGAGTGATAGAGCTTTTCGTTTTGTAAATTAAGGAATTGGGAAGCCCTGCCTTCACACATAGAAACAAGAATCCATATTAATCTTATGTGACCACTCACATGTGAAAATATCATATAATTTGGTGAAGAATGATGCTAAACATGGCATTATACCCCATTTGTCCCAAAATAAATGTCTGCAATAAAAAAAGGTACCCATGTTTTTCAAATTTTACTACTATCTTTCTTGTT
This sequence comes from Carthamus tinctorius, assembly GCA_001633085.1. Lineage (NCBI taxonomy): Eukaryota > Viridiplantae > Streptophyta > Magnoliopsida > Asterales > Asteraceae > Carthamus > Carthamus tinctorius. The sequence goes on from LUCG01300049.1 coordinate 9,122, forward strand.
TCCATGAAAACAACCGCTCTACTCTTTTGCGCAGGGATCAGGTCTGCCTACCCCCCCCCCCCACNCCCACCTTCGGGTGGGATATATTGGGCTCGTTGGTTTGGTTTAATTGAAAACGATTACATTTTCTAATTAATTAAATGGCAATTTTACCCTTAATAGTAGAGAGGGTAATGAATTTCTCCATCTCATAATTAAGAGTAAAACTAGAAAGCAGGCACTCAGGTTTATAAAGGGAACAATTATTTCTGTACAAACTAAAATAGAAATGCAGCCATTTATTTCGAGGCGAAGTAATATATATTAGCACTCAGAATTGTGAAAAAGATGTTTAGCAGAATAGCTTACTTTCACTCAGGGATGGTAAACCAAGAGGAACAATCAATTTGCACAAAGATGAAAGCGCTGAAAAAGACACCGCGTCATGAAGATTACGGGAGATGACCTGCTTCCGGTTTGCAACGTTGATGTAGGAACCAGGACTTCGAACAGAATAGAGCAATACTGGAACATTAGTGTACTCATCTTCGATATTCTCCAAAAGAGATGCAGCCACTCCGGAAAATCCTCCCGAGTCATCAACTATAAATTGGATTCCCTGCCATACAATTTCAGCAACAATGGAAGATACAACATGCAACTTCATAAATAACTGACATTTACTCTAAAGACAACACCTTCACATGCCATAAACAACTAAGGGGTTGTTTGGTTGGTTTTCCATTAAGTCCTGTATGGATAAAGTTGTCTGTATGGATTAATCTGCCTGTATTGTATAGACCGAGAAGTTTTTTTTTGGGAGAGCTTCTTCATAGATGGAAGAAACGTGGTTTTTAACCGGGAGTGACAGGTCTGGAAAAACTTGGGTTTCTGCAAAAAGCTCCTCCTAAAAGCTTATTGAATAAGCCACTTGCTATACCATTAAGCCACTACCAAACAGTCATGTATAACTCGCAGAATAAGCTGTGAGTCTCATTAAGCTCATTAAGCTGCTAATAAACAGGCCCTAGCCTTAACATCAAAGAAACTCAATGATCTATTAGCGCAAAATCCAACAAAGTTTGGTTAAGTTTAGTTCCTATTTAGGGTATCGAAAATTTTTATTTCTCAATCAAAGTAACAAAGTTCAAAATTTTCCTATTCTTACGCATTTTGAACGGTAAATTCCCGATCTGGTAACATTTGATGACATGGATAGCCGTTTACGAAAGGGTTATAGCAAAGTGGATGATAAACTGACATCTATGTCATCAAATATTACAAGTTCAGTAGGTTACCAGTAAACAGGTACAAAATAGGAACTTCTAAAACCTTGTTAATTAACTGAGGAAAAAAATTATTTCTTACACTAAATAGGGAAAAAGGCAAACTTGGTTGCATTTTGATGCATTTTCCCCGAATATTTAATGTTAGGAAAGCTCATTTTAGAGCTAAAGAATTTAATGTTATGTGATAAGTGACTGCGAATATTTAATGTTATGTGATAAGTGACTTTTTGCGACAAATATGATGCAAGTTAAGAAGAGTTGCTCCCAAATAACATACCTGCACATGGTCACATTCTTCAACGAAAAACCGAAGTCTTTCATTGATTTCATCCCCTTGAAGACCCTCGGATACTGTATCTCTTCCAATACGATAGTTGTTAAATTCTTTAGCACCCATCCATGACCCATTCAGCTCGAATAAACTTTGTGGATGATAATGAACTTTTGAAAAATCCGTCCAATATTGAACGCCATTCTCGAGAGATTTAACTACATCTGTATCTAATATCTCGCTGTTAGATTCGCCACTTACTTTATCAATCACGTTAGCATTAGCCCCTACCTCCTGCCCTTCATCGTATAACCTTTTCAAGAAAAGATTCTTCTTATGAGGTTCGGTTGACTGAGTGGAAACACTTCCGGTCCTGCACAGTTGCTACAGTTTTAGTATATGTATTGAATCCGTTTATGTCGAGCTTGAGCTAAATAATTATCGATCTCGACTCAATCTCGAACACAAACAAAGCTCACGTAACTTAACGAGTTGAGCCCGTAACACCAATGCTCGTCTCGATTCGTTCGAAAGCTTGATTAACCTTTACGAGTCGAGCCACTAGAGCACACACTTTTTCGAGCCAAACATGTTTATATGTTTACAAATTATATAATCAAAACATAAAAATTATCGAGCTTGAGTGAATAAATTAGTTATCTCGAATTCGAGCTCGCAAACGAGCATTGATCTCGAGCTTAAACATTAAAAAATATCCGAGCTTGAGTCGAGCTCGAGCCTGATATTCTTTTTTCAAGCCGAGCTCAAATAACCTATTACCGGTTTCAAGTCCCTTATAAGGCAACCTTCATTCCCCTCCCCAACCAATGTGGGATCTTACAATATATAACAACAGTATTCTTGTCTATAACCAGATCCATAATATTGCAGTATGATGATTTATAATTTAGATGTCTCACCATGTGGTAACACTTGATGACAAAGATGAATTCTGGTTGTACAACGTACCATGCGAACTCATGGAACCTAGAGATCCTGCAAATAGAAGTTCTCACTGTAACATAAAAAGCCATGTTTTCACAAGCAATATAGAATTCTTAGACCAAGAAGCAAGTAAAAATATTATCAACATGACTACAATATTTACATTTTTTATAAGGGTTATCCGGTGAGAAGTGGAGTTATCGTGAGAAGGGTAAGAAGGGATCTCCACCCTTGGATGCACATTAAGATGAGATGCACGGAGATGCACCAGATCAATTCCTATCAAGCGCAATTAATGGGATAGGTTTGAGATTAAAACTGATCAATGGTCCAGATCCCTTCTTACTCTCTCTTACCTTAACTCTTCTTTTCACACGATCCTTCGCCTATTTTATAAATGCTGAGATATTGCAAGATAACCAACCATTGTTTCCATTCGCTTTAAAATTTGGTCATTACCTTGAAAATCAACCGAAATCAAGCGAGGCGTGTAAGTAGGCATGCCCTGCATGTTAATGAATCATCAATGATACAATTACACGATACACAAGCCTTTTACACAATAAAAGCTAAACTGGAATGGAATGAGATAAGAATCTCTGGAGATCTCCGTTTTGGAAATAAAATTCTTAAAATTAACTTGATAGGTCAATGCTTAACCAATTTACATATTGCAGTTATGCATCAAGCTATCAGGACCTTTAATATTTATTTCGAGCATAACTACTTTTAAGCTATAGTAAAGCAGTGTGCCATCGTACCTGATGATTCTCCCCAGTGCGGTAGAGTACATCCATATCAATGTTTTGATTCTTAAAAACCAAGTCAGCCTCCGCATCTTCAACCAACCCCAGCAATTCATCCTTCAAAAGGCAACCAACGGAATTATATAAGAAGCGCCAAATAAGCCAAAAATCAAAAAAGTCATGTAAGCTATTAAAAATTAATTTGGAATCTAGAATATGTAAACAAAACTCAGGAATAAAAACAGGTGCTAATTTTGGTCGTAATACCATTGATCCTTTATGAATTTTAAAGTTTTTCCGATTTGATGTTGGAGTGTACTAGTTTTTTGGAAAATTGGTATGGAGTTTTGTACCTCGAATTGGTTGATGAGGATGTTCCAAGCATACATACATGCATCAATCAGCATACAACGAGTAAAGATGTAAATTTACCTGGAAGTTCCAAAAGTGAGAACCGATGAAATTAGCATAACTCCCAACTTGAAAAGTCACGAGCTCTTTCATACTTTTCACCTGTCAAACACACACATACACAACCCAAGCACAAATTAAGTAAGTGAAACACTAGGAAATTGAACTTTTGAGTAGTTCAAGCAGCAACGAGTAACAGAAAAGGGGTACGGAAAAGTGAAATTTTTGCAATTACCTCAGAATTAATTCTCGAGAAGATCAAAATTTAGGTATGGTATTGGTGAGAAGTTGTAGAAGTTATGATGTGAGCTGCGAGTAGGAACAATGAATAACAAAGGTTGGAAACTAGCAACAAGATGAATCTAAGGTGGTGAAATATAAATCTTTGTATGTAACAATCAATAGACTCTATATGATTAAGTGCATAATGAAAAATGGTTGTCATTTACATGTTCTAAATGAATAGTCTCAATGACAAAAACGAACTTTGTGCCGAATAAATTGATAAGTATTTAAATTACTTTGCATACATATCACATCGCAAATATAAATTACCATATATGACATTGCATATATAAATTACAAATACAACATTATTTGTTAAAAACAACATATCATATCATATTAATCCAAACAAACCTAACATTAGTTGCTCAAGTTCATTAAACCAAAATAAAACAATCAAATTCAACATAATAGTTTCATACAATTCAGAATTTGAATCATCTAATAATAATTGACTCGCAAATCGCAATCTAATCACATAAATTAGCAATCTAATCACATAAATTAGCCATGTATTCTTCCTCTCTGCCCTCAACCAGTTCTTCAACAATAAATATGCTTGTCTTCACGTAATTGTAGAGTTTACAAGAATTTCTTGTTCGTTACTTTTAGCAACCAATAGCACTAGCTATTAGATCTTCTATGTTATTATCTATTGTTCTGTTCTATCCACTATGCATTAAGGCCACATCCCGTGCATCCCATGTTCGAATCATACAGGTCAGATGCATAATTTGATCACTTTACTTCCAATACTATCCAATGTTTTATTACCAAAAATATGACTACGTATTAGAGTATCCATCAGTTCTATCATATATCTTAATCAACAACCAATGGGTTCTAAGATAACACATTGAAGATCAAATGATTGTACCATACAAGTAGCTCATGCTTAGAGGACAAACTCCTACGTCCTAGTCCTTCTTAAACGCCTCAATTCACATAGCAGTCCACTTAGGTTGTTTTCTAAGTAGGGACTTAAATATCTTGGCTGATAACATCCAGATACCTCCAAGTCTAGGTGTTAAATGAAGGGCACAAATGGTGGCTACTTGGTCAGCGGCTTAGCACTTTTGCATTGCAGGAAAGCAACTACCACACTTAGGGGTGTAAACGAGCTGAGTAGAGTAGTAGGTTAATTGAGCCGGGCTCAAAAAATTGATACTAGGATCGAGCCCCATTAACCTTTTCAATGTAGGGCTCGAGCTTGAATATATTTTGAGCTATCAAGCTCAATGCTCGTTTCTGGGTTCGAACTCGCGAGCGATTAACTCATTTATTTGCTGAGCTCGATAATTTCTATGTTTTTAGTGTATGGTTAATAGATATATGAGCATGTTTGGCTCGAAAAAGGGTATGATCGAATGACTCGGTTTGACTCGAAAAACTGAATCAACTTTTTAAACGATCTGAGTCGAACATTGGTATTCTAAATCTCAGCTCATTTAGTTAAACGAGTCCTATTTTGCGCTGGAGATCGCTTGAGCTCGAGAATTGTTAAGCTCGAGCTTGAGTAGCTCGTTAAAGCTCAACTCATTTACACCCCTAAGTCCACACTTATACTTATAATGCAATAACATTTAATTAGTACACAACCAAAGTAACTATAACAATTTACAACACTACACTCTAATTGAACATAAAAGCTTCCAAGATTACAGAGGACAACAAGCTTATTTTGTGTCAGTCTAACAACAAATGCTACAGATACTAAACAGCATACCTTCCCATAACTTGTATATAGCATATCAATTTAACAACAAATGTAATTGGTGATTTAAGCTAACAGAAGAACCAAAGTAATAGCAAAGCAAATTAACTAACTACACGCTAAGTTGATCGGTTCTAAAAATTAACAGCAAATAAACACCATAATCTCTCATTGAGAACTTTTATCAAACATGTGGTGTTCATCAGAAGAAATCGAACACAACAGCAGTGGAATGGAAGAGATTTAACACAATAAGTCGAAGAACTTTAACATAAGTAGCTGAATTTGAAGCAAACAAAAAACAATTGAGAGGAAGGATACGAACCTCGTCTCAAGCGATTTCAGATTATCAAAGAATATTGTGTCTGAACTGAACGAATCAGTGATAAGCCCAAGCAATTCTGGATGGCTGACTAGAAAATGCGGTATCTAGGTTTGGGGCTGATTGGGCTGGGCCGGAAACAATAACCACCAATTTAATGTTATTTTTTTGAACCAAAAATCAAAAAGTATATGAAATTCTATTTGTTAAGGAAACACTATAAATTAAAATAATGAACGACAAAAAAAATTTATTTTTGATATGTAGATTAGATGGGACGGAAAAAAAAAATAGTCCCATATTTAGTAATACATGGGACAACATGAAACAAAATTGAATTTTTATGGGACAAAATTAAACGGTTTTGTTTTTTAATTTCAGAAATCGAGTTGAATAATTGCTTTTTCTTTAGAAGGGTGTCCGGGCCAAAGCCCGATTAATCCCCGGTAATTTTGGGGGCTAAACATGGCTCCACTTAAATGTCCCTGTGCATGCGTACGGGAAGGCTCGAACTCGATTAGGGCGCTATGAACCCTCGAGCGATAACCAATCCGACACAATCGATTTGAATATGTTTATGATTCATGAAATCGATTTGAAGATCTGTTTTGGGTTTATGATTTCAAGTTTTTAGATCGGTTTACGATTTCGATTTTAACGAGTTGGAGATGAGAAGAAGAACCTGGAAGGCAGAATTGAAAAAGAAGACAAATGGTCATGTACCGATGGAACTTGGAAGCTCACAGAGAAAATTAGTTCCTTTATGAGGAAAACGATGATGGGGGTTTAATGGGAAAGAAAGCTTGAAATAGTGACCTGGGTTTTAATGGGTGGGCCTATATAAATTGTTCTAGGCGGCAAACTAGCATCTCCAACAGCTTCTCCAAAATGGAGAAAAATGGAGATTGTGCACACTTTTGAACTCCAACAGATTCTCCAATGCTCTCTTCAAAATGGAGAAAGTAGGAGAGAGTGTATCAAAATCTCCAAATTTGGAGAAAGCTCCTAAAATCTCCAAAATTGATTACCATGAGAGA
>LUCG01300053.1:0-12586 GCA_001633085.1 Carthamus tinctorius
ATTGCTTTAGATTTATGAATTTAGTATTTTGGCCAGTTTTGTTTATCATATTTGCTCCGCTGCATTAGATCACTGGGATTGTATGTTATTGCTATGTTTGGGATTTGGGGTGTTACACCTATAGAGGTGTAATTGTGTTTGGAGAAAAAAAAGGTGTAGTGGTTATTCAACGTTACACACAAGACAACTATGATGCCTGAAGATTGGAGGCTTAGGGGCCGTTTACTTGCTCTTATCGGATAAGTGCTAACCCGGGTAAGAGTGCTGACCCAGATAAGTTCTATCTCGGGTTAGCGTTGTTCGGATAAGAGTGTTTACCAAATGTTTTTGGTAAGTGCTTACCAACGAAAAAATGACTATTTTAACCTTTATTTCTATTATCTACCATTTTTTAGTTTTTTTTGAACGGTAATTATTATTATCTATCATTTAATGAAAAAAATTCATAATTAAAATAACTATTTGCCAATATTATAATCCTTTATTTCTATTATCAATTATTTAATAAAAAAAATCTTTAAACTTTTTTTTGGCTTCTTAATAGTTAATTCAGTAATCATTGTACCTCCTCCTTCTTCTTCTTCTTCTTCTTTCTTTTATTTTATTTTATTTTTCAAGAAAATCCCATCATTTTTATTTGAAAAAATCAAAATAAAACCTAACCTACTCATTAACCCTACCAACACGTCAACAGCACGCAGCAAGGTTCTTTTCGATCTCTACCATTTTTCTATCTCTAAAACACACTCTCTCTCTCTCATCAATTTTCTGGGTTTTCCCCATCCTCTATTTTGAAATATCTTCATAGCATTACCAAAACACCATGGATGAGAGATCGACAGCCAAAACACAAGATGGAAGGGTAGACGTGTTTAAGAGAAATCAGAGGTTACAAGGTTTTTTTTCACTTAAATATTCAGAGACCACCTTAGAAAAAAAATCAAACAATCTTTCTTTATCTGGGTTTACAAAAAAGATCCATTCTTGGTTATCCAGCTGTTGGTAGTTGCACAAATTTGTCCCATTTTTTCTTCTAGGTTTTCATTACCTTGAAGAAAAAATTCGGGGATTTGAGTATTTTTTTAGGGTATTCTAAGGGTGTTATTTGGGCAAATTTTGAAAAGGGTTAAGTTTGGAAATGTGAAAACTGACTGGGGTAAGCGACATTTTGAAGCTGGCTGTATCATTTTTCGGTCAGCATGTGGATCAGTTTTCGGTCAGCATTTCTGATTTGGTAAACACACTGACCACTGACCGAGTCAGTGTTGCTAACCGAGTCAGTGTTGCTGACCGAGTGGGGCTGGTCAGCACCAAGTAAACAACCCCTTAGTCTGGTTATGCCACTATCTAAGAACAAAGGCTATGTACAACAATGTAGTAATTATTAGGGTGTCAAGCTACTTAGTCACACCAGTAAGTAAATTATAGGAGCGAGTGGTTGGGCCAGAATGCAACGCGAAAAGGAGGTATTTAGAAACTAATTTGGCTTCATGTAGGATGGGCAATGATTAGAGCACTCCACTCCTTAAACTCCGCAACGTACTAGGGACTTTCACATGGTATGCATCGATATAGATAATGCCTATGATAGCATGGCACAAGAAAGGATTTGGAGCAACTTGGAGAAGGGAAGTACATGAAGAAAAATGATTGCAATTCGGGATATTTCAGTAGGGGAGGACTTATGTTAAGACACCGACATGTGAGATGAAGTATTTCCTGAAGGAGATAGAACTACACCAAGGATTTACACTAAGCCCGTTTGTTTTTCCTATATCTTGGATGAGATTTGGTGAGAGGTCTAGAGGAATGTCCCTTGGGATGTGTTTTTTGCAGACAATGTTCTGCTGGTTAAAAAGTCAATGGTGGAATTGAATGACATGTTAAAACAGTAAAGGGTGAACTTTGAAGCATGGAGCATGCATAATAGCTTCGAAGACATTGTATATTTGGTGTAATTTTTAGTGGAGAAGGTGTTTGTGAGGGAGTAGAACTTAATATGGGGGGAAAAGTGTACCTTAAAAAGATAGTTTTAAGGATCTATGATTCATGATTCGAAAAAAGGGTGTGATCAAGGATGGCATAACTCATCTCATGAATACTTAAGGGTAAATTTTAGAAGGTAGCATCAAAGTGTTAGGCGATACAAAAGGCCCATGAATGGAAGAGGGAGGTTATAGGAATAAGGATGCATGGATAGACCTGCGATAGAATCAAGTTCGACATGATACTGACAAGTTTTTCTGGGAAGTGTTGGAAGTTGTGTCGATCATAAATAAGTTAAGGATGAGAGATTGAAATGGCTTGTCACATTCATACGGGACATTTAACAACTCCAATATGTTGGATAGAAAGAGTGATGGTTGAGGAAGCATGGAGGGGTAGTTAAGGTTGGACATTCCAACTTTCGGTATTTTTTAAGGAATGACCTCAATGGAGATGAAGGACTAAAACAACAGAGTAATTGTGAGATTATGAAGCTAGCATGATAAGGTGGGAGGACCTGGGGAAGTTGAGGTTGGGAGATATTATTAGTGAGTTGAAATAAGGTGTGTATTTTACTTATTTTGATTATATTATTTTGTATATGCCTATTATTTTCTCTTATTTACCCTGCAACTTTCTTTTAATTTCTCTATCTCTCTCTCTCTCTCTCCCTCTCTCTCACACACACACTCACACATTATTTTCTAAAGCTAGAGTCTTTATACTCTATTTTTCAGATGGAAGTAGTCAGGTCTGCACAAAATAGAGTGATTGTTTAGTTTGATTTTTTGATATATTGTTTGAGCTTTTTTTAACCGGCTCTTCATTTTATCAAAACATGTTCAACAATGTAATATTATCTTGTTTAGACATAAATTTGCAATTAGTTTTTTTTTCATAAAACCTGCATTCTCAAGTTATAATAAAATTTTACACGATTATATAAAACCTTAAGTCGGAACTTAAAAAAATAAAATAATATAACACTTTGTAAAAAGATATAATAGCAAATAATTCTAAAACATTTTGTTAAAAGATAAACAAGAATTTTGGTATAGTTTGTTAATAAGACCATCCTCAGTGGTTTTGCTTGGTGCCACCATCATCAGCTGTCACGTCAGCATCACATCAACTTTCCACTATCTTAATAACACCTTACCATTTTATCCTCAATGGTTTTGACTCTCATACTCAATTTAAATAATTAATTAACAAAAGAAAAAAAAAGGAAAAGAAGAGAGAGATAGAGAGAAAGGAGAGAGGGGGTGGGGTAAGTTGGGGTGGGGTGGGTGGTCTAAACATCCGGCATGGGGGTGACGATTTTCTAACTTGTTGGCCGGTACCACTACATCCACGGTGGTGTTGCCACCGATACCACCTCCTTGCCGGCTCCCTAACGGCCCGGGCTGTGGATGGTCTAATAACTAACACCATTATTAGTTCTAAATAACAAAATGGCCAGTAAAAACCTCCATGTTTAGTCCTTTTTCTTTGACACATGGTCAGAAACCATAGTTAACAAAAGCATAAAATCAACTTTCATTACAAGGAAATATATAAAATAACGAAAATGCTTCTCGTTCAACAGAATTGTGTACTTGGTCATCTTGTAATTTTAAACTACAGGGACCAAAAATGTTATTTTTATAAAACCATAAGCACCAAATTTGTAGTTTAAAATCCATTTCGTCTTGATCATCATCATCAAACTTCCATCAACGCAAAACCCTGATCATTTGCTAATTTTTCAAACCACTTCTCATCTCATCCTTTGATTTTTTTTTTCTTTTTCTTTTTCTTTTTCGTTCTGACAACAATGATCCTTTGCTAATTTTTCCCTTGATTTTAGGGCATGCATTGCCATCGTTATCAGCTTCTTTTTTCTGCTGCGATCTTGATTGCCTCGGAACGAAAATGGAGTTATTACATGGAACCTTCATCCCTCACTTCAAACTGCGACAACCAATTTTGATCTTCTCCAGTCGCATCAAGAAGCACGATTCTCTGCTTATCGTAGACCTCTATAGGTAATTTTTACCTTATTATTCATCTTCAATTAATGTTCGTTGAATTCCATTTTTTCCTTCTTGATAATCGATATATGTATACAGCCTCGGTTTCGCTCATTCGAATCGACTGTATTTACTTTAATTATGGAAGATCGTGTTGATTCGTAATTGACATATTATAGAATTTTTGTCTTTTAACATAATTTCACATGTTTAGAACAATGAAATTTGATATTTAAGATTTAAGATCCAGAGTATCTGATAGAATAATCAAGTGAATATGGCTAAAAAGATTCAGTCATATTTAATTTCTTTCGTTTAGCATTAGGGTTTTTAGTGTGTTTCAGAGAAGATTGGTCCAATTTCTTTGTTAACTTGTATTCTCTGCATAATCATCAAAAAAAGAGGAAGAGGACTGACATCTTGTATCAAGACCTTTTGTTTTGAATTTATATCCCATTATTCTTGTGTAAATTTGTATGATTACAAGTTTCACATCAATCATCAACAAGATAGGAAAGTAAGTAACCAAATAGCACCCTGTTTATTTTTGGATGAGATCACTGATCATATGAAAGATGTTAACCAATGTCTTCAGTTTCCTTGTTGAAGACATTTTATGAAGATTTTCTCATTGTTTTTGTCGAAATCCTTCCAGGGAGAATTTCCCAATTTCGTACACTCGATGTAGAACCCTTGAGACCCATTGGGATAATACTCAAAGCATTCGACACCTAGCTGTTTCCAGTAATGATGACTCAAAGCAACCTGAGCTGATTTTTACTCGACTACAGCTCAGCGATGACGAATATCTTGGGATGCAAAGGCGCAGCTTTGGTAGTTACATTGCTCGTGAAGCAGTATTGAATGAAGAATACTGGGTTGGTTTTTTATTTTCTTTCTTACTCCTAATTTATTCTCTTTCTTTGACTTAATTTTCTGAAATTGCTTCAGATGGCAGCTTGGCTGCGTGCAGAAGCTCATTGGGAAGCCTCATCCTACAAGCGGTTAGTAATTTTCACCTTCTTGGCAAGTTTAGCGTATTGTGCCACCTTTTTTAGCCGTTGCTTTTGTATATAAACTTCCAAAATGCAATTTATTTGATAGATCTTGGCATGTCCAATTTCTAGGCCTAACGTCATCACTGTGTCAATATTCAGGCACGCTGAAGTTTTTAAAATCAAGTATGCTGATCAGGTAATGTGTTAAAACGAAAATCCTTTGATGTGGGGTTGACATATTTAGTATTTGAATTGTGAAACATGACCTCACACATATCACATGTTTGTGGGCGAATATGTTCAATAATAATGATAAAGAGATGATAACATATATTTTTAAAATTTTCATACCAGCACCAGCAGAAATAGAAATATTGGTGGTTACTCATCTTGTAGTCCAGTGATGCATAGATTATTGTTGGTTGGTACCCTATGCATTTATTAGTGTAGTGTTTATGGTAGGATATTCAATAGGCAATGGTTTCTATTTTTTAATCTTTTGAGATATTCTTCAACTGTTCTTTCTGCAATTCCTCCACAAATATGGTTCTAAAAGAGAACATAAAAGAATAAAATATAAAAGAAAGATAGATGATTGAATCCCGAATACAACATGATGAAAAAACTCGTCGTTGAAGCTTACTTAATGCACAGGAGTACAAAGCTTTGAAAAAAAGATGTTTAGGACAAGATGGGAACTTGTTGCAGTGCTTCTGTCTTGTTGCTGTAAGTTTCAGTAGAAGCTCTTTTTATTTATTTATCTATTTATTGTATTTAAATCTACAAAGTCATATTGATGAATGTGTTATAGTTGACATTAATAGCTAATGCCCCTTATTTTAGTTCTTGTTTCTTTTTGTACAATATCCCACCTTAAGTGTCCTTCTTTGAAAAGCAGTGTCTCATTTCATAACATTTACCAATGTCAGAACTGTAGCATAAGTTTTCTAAATGGTCCACCAATAGATATCCAAACACGACTTGGCAGTAGTTCAATCGCTTGAGGAATCTATTCTACTTCTTTAAGCATAGACATAGAGCTGAGCGGAAATCTACATGACCAAGTGTCAAAAGTTAATATGTATACTTCTACTAACGAATCTAATCTTTTACCATCTTGAACAGAAGTTACCACAACTCGTCTATCTTGGTGTTTTGTTAATCGTTGAACAGAAACTTATCATCACTCATATATCTCTTGTATGTATATTTCTCATCATCCAACCTATGCCAAGGCATTATGCGGCAACTTTTTTTTTCCCCATCAACTTATTTGAGCATCTTTCAGCCTCTAATAGACATAATGTTTACTTTTTTTTTCCTTCTTGTATGGGTTAAGTTGTCTGTCTGGATAATGTCTGTTTGAGGGAGGCAAAGAGAGAGGGGTTGGATTATTTCTGGGAATTTTCTCGTATCAATTTGTCCTATGTGGCTTAAGGGGACAAGTGAGGGGTTCTGACTTATTCCATATAGTCATTTTGGCTTAACGATTAACGATTAAGCAGTAAACAAACATTCCTGTATGGCTGAGCAAATAACCTGCCTAGACCATTAAGCTCATCAAGTTACGAGTAAGCAGGCCGTTAATGCGAGCCTCAAGGAGGATATACGCCACCCTCTGGGGCGGTCCCACGGTCATCATGGGGGAGGTAAATCATCGCATGCATCCCATCGGCAAAGGTGTGGTGCCCATGGCTTGAACCCAAGACCTCACACATGGATTACACCCACACCTTTACCGCTAGGATAGATCAGAGGGGACATGCGAGCCTCAAGGAGTCATCTTTGTATTTAGCCTACCATATTGCGTGTAATATATTTATATATATAATATAAATCATGTATACTTTATCAGTTGAGTTATTTCTTTTTACGTTTCAGGTTAAGAAGGAAGTGAAAAATGTGAAAAGAACCGTGTTGAACAGTATCGTTGCAACTATGGACTTGAGCATCCGACAATATTTGCAAGGAGAAACATATCCCGGGGTAAATTTTGCCATCTTACAATATATATATATATATATATACACACACATATTGAAACAATCTACATCTAGGTTGCAATGGTCATGATCATTCTTGTCATCTTGTTTGGTCCTAAAAGTATATATACATATATTATTTTTCTTGATGAAAGGAGGTGAAGAGGCAGTCGGGTGTTTTGGCAAGTAAACAACCTTTCGATGCACACAAGTATGCATATGTCTCAAATGTTGTTGTGGCTAAATATGCTCGGCGCCGCCGGATTGCATCAAACATGTTATGCCTCGCCACTGATATTGCCACCTCGTTAGGTCGGTGGTCCTATCCTTCATATTCATATATATAATTTTATTGGACTGTAACACCACTTCCATTATTTTATGCGAATAGGTATGAAGAAACTATTCGTTCATGTATCTGCAGACAACAAAGCCGCCCAGGAACTGTACATAAAAAGCGGCCTCGAGGTTTGTACAGTCTACTTTACAAATCTTGGATTGTTTTTGTTCTTCACTTTGATTGAAGTTGGCAATGTTTGGCAGTTTGTTGTTACAAGTGATGATGCATCAAGCAAGGAACAGCTACTTATGTGCATGGAACTGTAAAGACCAGACCAGACCAGACCAGACCAGAGGGGTTGGTTACATACAACTCAACATTCTTTACTTGTGTGTATAGATACTACCCAAGAGTAAAATTCACTTGTGAATCATGCAACTATACAGTATAGTAGATGTAAATAGTTTTTCTGTCCCCAGAGCTTGATGACATTTGTTAGAAGAGAAAAATCACACCAAAGATACTTCATCCTTGACCAAAAGGGTCAATTAAAGCCCAGCCTTCCAGGACGTCACCAAAGTGATTTGCCCTAAAAAAGATTCTTAAATCTATTGCATAACTCCATCTAATGTAGTTGGAAAAAAGGAAGTACAAGAGAAGACCATGAGTTTTTTAAAGAACTATTAAATACATAGAGATTTTACAACTTGTTTTTATGAAATTAACAAACAAATTGGCAACATGTCTGGTATCTACAAGTGAAAATTAAACAACATAATATGCAGCATGGTTCTCAAAACACGAAAAATGGGCAAGGGTAAAATAAATTAAAATATAGTCGAGCGGAGCAGAGCAGAGCAGAGCAGGCCCTAAATTTACTTGGGTGGTTCTTGCATATCCTCTTCTGTTTTCCATACGACATCCGTAAGGCTACTGGAAAGTCTTTTGTAGAACTGCACCAACAAGAAAACATGAGTCAAACATCCCTAACAACTTCTAATAATTCAACTTGCAGGTCTAACATATTATAGTGATTATGTAAGTTCATGATTAAAGTTAACACATCAAGTAAATGTAAATAATAAATATATCGTACCTTATGAAACTCCAAAGTGTCTCCTTTTGCTTTCCGTACCTCAACCATGTGAAGTGACGGTGCTACTTGAAATACCTGGTACAAATTGAAAGATACATTCCATACTATGCTTAAGAAAATCGTTAAAATCATATATTGTTACTAACTACACTTCACACGACATGTTACCTCGGTAGCAACATTGAGGTTTCCCTTTCTCCCAGCTTTAACATTTTCAAGCCGTAACTGAGATGAAAAACAGATAATGATTACTCATCCACAGACCTACCTACCCATTCTAACTAAGAATTAGAGAGTTCTTTTTACCACCTTGTAGTTTTTCTTATGCACATCGTAACCAAGAGGTCGTGCAGCTTCTTCAATTTTACTAACTATCTCATTTGCTGAGCATCTTGATGTAAATCTCGTCTCCCTTTTGAATCCCTGGAGATATGAGTCAAATTCAGTATTAATATAGAAAGAATAACAAATTAACAATAGAAGAACTTTGATCATGATGCTACTTGATATGCATTATGATTCAACAAAAGATATAGGAGAGTCATAACACAAATAATAAATAAAAAGCTATTGGTATAGAAGAAACCATCACATCAACAAAGGTAAAGAGAATATTAACCTGTTCAAGCTCAAAAAGGTTCCCAAGGTTGAGCCCCTTGGACATAGAGATCAACTCAAAAGCATTCATGGCAGCTGGGAGTTCTTCTTTCTTTTCCGTCACATGGAACTCCTGTTTTAAACCAAATATATCAACTTCCACAGAAACTGAATAAGCATTGTAAATAAAGGAACAGACAAGTTTAATCTGATAATGAGAGAGCAAATGATATTTCTAGTTGACCTCTATGTAGACATAGATATCAACTCTAAAGCGTTCGGGATATCTTTCTTTTCTTTCACATGTTACTCTGTCAATATATGGCCTTTCGCAGAAACTGAATTAAGCATTTATAAAGTTAGGAACAGAAAAGCTTTATTGGTGATAGCAAAAAGATATGTAACCGAAATTGAAAACCCGAATACATAAAAGGGGTCGGCACGATATCTGTACCATAGTTGGTTGGCTCCATACCCACAGAGAATGACACAATCGGAGGCCCGTGAGAATAACCAACCACCTTCTTACAAACAAAATGACAATCATCTCCATATGCTTGTTACAATCATGAAGATGTGCACAGAGGCCTCATTATTCTCCATCAAACTAAGCGAACCGAGGAATGTGTTGAAAAAAGTGAAGTAACAACTGTAACGTGTATGCAGCATGAACCCATACTCAGACTTTGTCCTAGAGAGACAAAAGACGTACTGCTTCTTACTCTACCAATATATCATATTCCCCAAAGCAGACTTTATGGAACACATCCAGACTTGGTGAAACTATCTAGATGCATGCTGACTCAAATCCTTTCCAGAAATTTCTACTAGAATGTTTTCTTCTTCCATCAGTTGGATATTTGCTTTACCATCCATCACAAGACAAGTATGCTACCACATAAAGTCAATTACCAAACCCATGATTCTTATGAACACCAACGATGAACCAAGACATGTAAACACACCATATTTTTAGATCCGCTTTGACTTCAGTTTTTGCTGAGTCAATATGTCATACAAGAGAAGGAAAATGAATGTTCAACTTATTAATTAGTTATCTGTTCTGTAAAATATGCGAGAATTCCTCGCTAATACTCCTTGCCGTGGCAAGGACTTGCAAATATTAGTCCATTTTCAATTTAATTGAAGAAAGCGAACATGAAATGTTAGATCCCAGACTATGGGAACCGTTTGAGCAATTTTCAATGGATCATGAAAATATATCTGAATCAATGTTTCAATTGACCCTGTGAAGATGAAAGGCAGTGGCACTGTTCAATATTAGTCAGTAATGCATGATGGGTTTTTTTTTCCAGCATGTTAAATTTTTTGTTGCTCTTCCATTTATTGAAGGGCAGTTTGACAATGTTCTAATATTAGGAGCCTGGTGCTCCGATGCCATGTAAAGCAAATGAACAAGCTTAATTTATTATCAAAACAAGCAAATAAGATGGTAATGGACCAATGTGCTGAGTTAGCAGACCCTAAAAATATAAACATACTGAACATCCTTATATCTAATAACGATATCATTCAGAAAGATTTTGAAGATTATCTATATAGTATAAAAAAGTTGGTAAACTCACTTCAGAATCACGAAAAGCAGCTTCCACATCATCGAGATTTGCCTCTTCTTTCTCAATGAATTCAGGTTGTTTATAACCCTTTTTAAACCACTCGTCATTCAAAAGCTCAGGTATGGTGATTCGCTGCCACAGAAATAAGGTGTTGAGATAGGGCATAGGATTTGTATGTGCATAGGCTGTCAAGGATTGATCATAGTGAGAATAAAAATGCTGCAAGGAACTTGGTGATACGGTTGCTAATGTTCTATTAGCACATGCAAATAATTGTGTCATAATGATCTTTTTCAAATGATGCATATTATCTAGCTGATGCTACAATTAATACATGAGAAAAACCCTGGGGAAGAGATTTAGAGACTTAAGAGCACAATATGTAAAAAAATAACCTACTTTTTTTTATCATTAGAGCTTATGTTTGGAATATGACATGTAAATGTCTACTTTAACAACGTAGTTCCTTTTATCTTTATGAAGGACAACATAGGCACAACTAAGTTGTAAATTAATCGATACAAGTAATGGGTTTCGTTAAAGGGGAGGGAACTGTGAACCCAATTTCCATTTGAGTTCTATACCAAAATTATTTCTATGATGTTAACTAGATGGATATGTGAAATCATACCATGACAAGTTCCCTCATCTAAAAGGTTAAGCTAGTTAATGGAGATCCAAACGATCATATCAAACCTAACACATTCAAAACTACTTCGTATTTCTAACAATGTCTTCCTCTTACATTTTTTTAAAATACATTTATGTGAAAGACGTAGTTTCCTAGTTACCCAGTTTGTACATTTTGTTTGTTAACTATAACAGGGAAGACAACTAATATATCCAAACTACATCATAGGATGTTAGATTGTTTCAAATGAATACATAAATAGGTCTTCCAATACATCCATATATAGAGGTCGCTAATTTTATGATACTTTGTTTTAGTCAAGAGCTACTCACATAAAACTTTCTTAGAATAATGATGCAGTTACATCAATAAGAATTGTCTATACAAGTACAAACACTTACTGTCATGGGATTGGGATCTAATATCCGGGTTATCAACTTCATGGCGCTAAAGGAGACCCATGGAGGGCAAGTGAACTCTGCAGCTGAAATCTACACACATCCAAAGTAACTAAAAAGGTGATGATGATGACAGTGAATCAACTGTACAGCACAACTTACTATAATGCTCACTTTTTTATATAGGTTCATAAGATTAGAATCATCAAATGGCAAGTAACCTGCAAGCAATACAAAAAGTATGACTCCACACGACCATAAATCTGCAGTTGCCCCATCATAACCTCTATCGTTCAAGACCTGAAAGGGATTATATATCTTAACTACATGTTCAAGAACATAGGGAAGATGTGTATGGATAATAAAGAAAGAGGACATAATATTAACAGCTGTCTGCACCTCAGGAGCCACATAATTTGGAGTTCCACAGGTTGTGTGAAGCAAGCCATCATCCTGTAAAAAAACAAACCCTTATAATTTAGTGCATTCCAACTCCTACACTGATCCTAAACTCAAACACTTACATATTGCCCCAAGAGGTTAAAAGTAATAGACACCTTGTCAGACATTAACAAGACTAATATGACTATAGATCTGCAATTTTGCCCTTCATGGTTTGGTAACCAAGTTGGGACATTTGTAAAATCCAAGCTCTAAGAGAAGTATTAGAAGTCACATTGGACTGGCATCTACTCTTATTAGAGTTGGGGTTATATTAGGATATCATTCTTTAGTCCTGCTTCCAACTAGGCTTCCTTAACATAAGATTTCAATAGGAAGGGATTCTTACATTTCCTTTTCATATTATATGCTTAAGATATTCCCTAAATTTTCCTTAAATTTCCATAACTTTTTCCCCCTCCGCAAGCAAATTACCCTGTAATGTATCAAGGTTTATACAAAGTTCTATGGGAGCTACTAACATTGCAGTTGTACTATAGTTTTTCTGGTATGATCAGATGAGAGCAGAGCCAACAGCTAGTGCCCAATTGTGATTTAAAAACATTGGATGGAAAATGAAAAAAAAAA
>LUCG01300072.1:0-16000 GCA_001633085.1 Carthamus tinctorius
AATTAAACACAGCACATATATATATATATATATATATATGTATATATGTTGAATTTTCTAGCTTAATTTTGCACAAATAAAAATCAAGTGGTCATTGATAACTCACTAGTTCTTGATGTCCAATACAAGGTTCAGGCTTGCTACGGATGACATGCACTTTAAACCACTCGAAAACTGGTAGAACGCTTTGCTTCTTTGTTTCCATGCTTTTCACAGCTCGTTTCATCTATGATCAAAGTAAGGTTTAGTTAACATTGTGCTAATGGCATGGTACTTTAGTTTAAAGCCTCATTGGCTTGTTAATAAAGATGGAGCACCGATTTTTAAAAGTATCCACCAAAAAAGCATATCATAAGTTTCACCTAAAATTTCACCTGTATAGAGTTATCTACAGACAAACTCAATATGATAAATAGATAAAGAATGTTTAAATAAACTCCACCAAATGAGCAAGACAAAAAATAAGAGGTAGCTGACCTGGTTCAAATAATCTTCCATAAACATTACAGCATGATCATCCTGTCCAGTATTTAGTTTGAAAATGCGCAATACTTTCTCCCTCCTCAATGACTGAGCATAATGCAGAAACCAGAGCAGTTGTAATATATATATATATATATATATATATATAATATATCGACTAGGCATGATGATTTCAAGAGCCAAAAAAGAACATACATTTAACCATAGTTTCCTTTGACACATTATGTCCTGTCCTGTCTAATTTGAGTAAATTTACATAAGGTTAAATTAAGTGAAGTAGAATATTATCCATGGTATCTTTTGTAGTCCTAACTCCTAATACTTAAAATGAAACGAAAACAATCCGGGAAAAGATAACACAATACAGAGAACCTTCATTTAGAACAGTTGTCGATTCTCATAAACCATCATGACTAAAACGGTATGCATGAAATTTCATAGACGATAAACTCTTACTCAGCATATATTTGACAATACATGGAGTGCTCGAATATCATAAGACGACAACGTACCTCTAATTCTCTATCAACTTGTGTTTTATCCTTCACACTGCTATACAGTTGGGATCTTAGGATAAAGGGCTCAATGGTAACCTGTAAAAGAAATAGTGAAGAAAGTTAGAATAAAAACCTGTTCACATGTTTAGTTAGAAAAAGAAAAAAAGAACAAACAAAGGTTTCGTCAACCATCTCTGGATATGTATACATTGCATATTGTCCACGATGCTCACAACCCAACAGGGCCAGCTTTCTCTGTATTGGTACTCAACTAAACAAAACCTTAATTCCAAACTAGCAGAGTAAATTACAAACTATGGCCAATAAAAAGAATGAGAAAGAGAGAATAGACACCAGGTGACTCAATGACAAAAAATGAAACAGTTTTCGCATAGAATCATGGTTCCCATTCCAACCTATACCCTTGTTATCTCTGCTTAATGTTATCATTATTCACTTCAGAATCTGTTTCATCACATTTCCCCATCCCACCTCCACTTGAATTCAACACCAAAGCAAATAGATTCAAATATAAATGCATACAGCTACCAAGATTACGATTGTCAATTACTTACTTTCAAACAAACAAAAAAGGCTACTGTTTTCTTTTTATCAGATTCTCATCTCACAAGTACCAAGTTCATCATGAAAACTATATCCATACCTTATCAATACGAGGAAACTGAGCGCGCATCATGCGAAGAGCAACCATAGTATCGCTGAATGTAAGATTATCTTCTACATTATCGAAAAAAACACACATATACAATCAGGAACCAATCATTCCACACAAAAACCATCCCGAAGTATCAAATTAACAACAATTTATGAGAAAATAAAGGATAATTCAAATATTTAACCTAGTGAAAGAGATTGATCGGAGTCGTGAGATTCCGGTACTTCCTCCTCTTCATCTCGTCGTCTTTTCCGTGATTTCGATGAACTCCTACTACTTTCCATCGAATGTACAGCTTTCGGTCGTTTTCCTTTCTCTTCCGGTAGGGTTTTTCGGAATCTGATCTGCAATTGACCTCCAATTTCACCACTCAAATTACTCTCCTCCGTCACCGTACAACTTTAGCCGCATATATTAGTTGCATTATTACCACCGCCACCGCCACCGCCGCCGGCCACCGTCTCCCGTCTCCGATCCAATTACCCGCCACCAAAGCAAGCGTTGAAAACTCGAAAACAGTTGCAATTTGCAAACAATCCCCCCTATTTTATCAAAAGCAATTTTTTGAGTAAATTACGTTTTTAGTCCTTATGGTTTGCTAAAAATTGATATTTTTGTCACTATGTTTTCAAAAATACGATTTTCATCCCCACCGTGTTTTTATGATTCGTTATTGTCTTCATGTTATAGTTTATTGTTGTTCCCGCCCCTGTGGTTTATAACTGTTAGGATCAGAGAGGGTTTAACTACTTTTTTTAATAGCATGTTGGTGCAACGAAGTATCATCGTGCCACCATGGCACCAAGTCACGATGATCCAAGTTTGAAACATCTCCAAGGAGAAGAACTACCCCCAGCCTAGCCATCCAGTTTCCATTTAAAGGGCTTCAAGGCATCAGTTGGGACTCGAACCCGGCACCTGTTCAGGGAAAATCCCCGACAATGGAGTCCGGTTGGAGTCAAACTCCTGACCTTCACCATGTGGAAACTATATAACCCATGCATCAGATCAACTAAGTTGGCCATCATTTGCAGAGGGTTTAACTACTAGGACAACAGAAATCTCGTATGTTCATGGCTGCACCCATAATCTTTATTGACCAAGTCTTTGGCCTCAACCTCGAGTCGAATGTCAGTCTTCCGTCTATACCTCTTTCAGTATAGTACCTCAACCATATTACCATACGGCTAATGCAGAAACCTGAACCCCATAAATCCGAATAAATGTTTAGTAAACAACCCATAAATCTAACTAATGGATAATCAAATCACACTACCTTTTAATTTTAAATAATCGTCTCTTACATATCTTAATTCTTGAATAAAAATGTTATTATTTTGTTAAAATATCAACAAAATATTTACAAAACATAAAATTGTAACTTTTCTTTATTTTACTTGCAAAAAAATTAAAATATTAAATAATAAAGTAAATTACACTTTAAGTCCCTATGATTGCCATCCACTGGCAAGTAGTAACCATCGTTTCTCTTTTGAGCTAATTATAATTTTAGGTGGTGCGGTTGCTATTTTGTTTAACTTTTGATTATTGTGGTTGTTATTTTGTTTTACTTTTGATCCCTATGATTGTCACTCATTATCAACTCTCATCCCTCAAGTTAACTGATGTAAGTTAGTATGAGGAACCAAAAGTGAAACAAAACAACAACCACGGTGACCAAAATTGTAATTATTTCAAAAGAGGGACGAAAGTTGCTAACGAGTGACAACCACATGAACCAAAAGTGTAGTTTACTCTAAATAATAATCAACATGATTCATAATATTTATATATAAATTAGGGTGTTCACGGGGCGGGTAGAGTGAGTTTTGAGAACCATATGTACAAGGCAGGTATGTAATTTTACTATCTGAGACCGAATCGTGCGGGGCGGGTACCCGCACCGAACTGAACCGAAAATGAGCGGGTACCCACGGTTCAGTTCACGGTTACCCGCATTTTGTCGAGTATTTTGATGTATATAAAACATTGTTCTAAAAAAACTCGCCACGCAACCGTCATGGCACACTATGGCTCCAAGGCTTGTGTCTCACACCACATTAAGCCCGCGGCACGCCATCGTACTGTGCAATTCTCTTAATCTGATATTTGTTTTTTCTCTACGTTTTTAAGATTTTATTTTTGTTTTTTATATATAACCTAATTTTAATTTGTATATTACTATTAACTCATTGAATGACACTACAAAACATATGCTCTTATATATAATATTTTATATGAACTAAAAATTTGACGCCATAAGTCACGTCTTGAAAACGCCATGGCTCCTAAGGTTTAAGGCCCAAGCCTAGCCGCGCCGCCACGTCGCGCCATGCGTCATGCCATTTAGAACCTTGATATAAAATATATACTGGAAAATGAAGTTATTTTGTGACAAACTAAAACAATTAACACTAAAAAATATTAAAAAAATAAAAATAAGAGTACGAATGATTGTCGTCGATACGGTGTGTAAAAACGATCTAGACCGAATCTGAAAAACAAACCAATAGCAATGGGGGTGGACGAAGAAAACACGGTAGATGATGAAAATTTTTTTAAAATTTGTAAATTTTTATTATGAAGTATTAATAAATATATTTTTCTTAATAAACTAAATATGTACAAGGTGGAGCGGTTATCCGCGGGTAGTAAATTTAAAGAACCATACCCGACCCATGACTCGACAGGTACCCTTATTTTCGGGGTTTTTGGATCACGGATTGATCGGGTATCAGTTTTCTCGGTTTTGTATCATATCAACAATTTACAATTAATATTAACCAGAAACTTAATTATTAAACTTTGTTATTAATCAATAGCTTAATAATAATTGAGTATTATTGATCAAGTGGTTGGAAATGTGACAAAAGGCTATCAATTAGCTTATGTTATCTTTTTTCAAGTAAACTGAACCTAGTTAATAAATGCCAACTCTTCCTTTAATTAATTATAAATTAATCCTCATGAGCCCAAGACCACAACATTATAACTAAATAGTCGTCCTAAATAGAGTTCTCATACGGACCCTAATGTTTTTCTATGTAAAACAAAATCCCGAATCTAACCCTTGTGGGTTTGTTGTTGTATTTCAAGACGATTTCACCTTTGCTGATGTTGAAGCAAGGTGCGAAAGAGTCCGATGTCCCACGAACATCAAGAACGTCCCCACGAATCCCAACGTTTTCAATGTCGTGAAAAGATCGAGCTGTGACCACAAACAAGAAACAACCGTCGCATTAGAGCCAAAGTAGGAGCCAGTTTTTTGGGATGCGTTTGGTATACAGACAGGACTAGACATGACTAAAACTCAAGAACCGGCTAAAGCAAGAGTAAAGCTGGAAGGTAAAGGAAACGTGAAACAGTTTAGGGTTTTGATTTGAAAGGGGGTAGTTTAATAACTTACCAATTTCCTCTCATCTCCGTTTTTTTTGTTCCACCCATTTATGTGGGACAACAATTTCAGTCATGTTCTGTCCCAGTATGATCTAGCGCCAAACATGGGACAAGTTTTTGTTCTATCGCGGTTTGCAGAATGGAATTTGATGGAATTGAATTATTGGAATCCTTCAAAAGATTTTGACTTTGATGGAATTTGACCATGCCTTTGGTTGGTAGGAATTCAATTCCTTCACTTTAGCCAAAGAATGATGAATTCCTTAAACTGTGAATTCAAAGGATTCCGCAAACCAAACATCACTAAGGAATTCGGGGAAAGGAATGCGCCATTCCAATTCCATCAAATTCCTTTGAATTCCGTGAACGGAACAGCCCCTTACTGATATGCGGCTGAAACCAAATCAACAAAACAGAGCCATAAATCCCACTTTGAAACAAGAGAAAACCGTCGCATTTAGAACCAGACTAAAAAAACTTCTTTAGGATGCGTTTGGTGCGCAAACAGGCATAGACGAAACTGGCCAAGGTGAGTGAGTTGACAGGTGAAAGAATTCTGGAAGGTTTTAGGGTTTTGATTTGACATGGGTGGTTTAGTAATTACCAATCTTCGGTCCATCCTATTCTTGTTTCAACTATTTTGGTGGATGTAGTGTCAACATTGTACGATTTTTTTTTTTTTCGCACACGTAAAGTAAATCCCACTAGAAAGTAGGATTTGGGATAATGAGATGCAGACAGACATGACCTCTACCGCAAAGAGTAGAGCAGTTGTTTCAGTGAAGAACCCTAGAGTCAAATATTGAAAACGTACCTTTAACCAGAAAAGTGCATAGAGTACAAGAACGGCTGCAATGCCACCGTGGAATAGGATGGCGAATGTGGCGGGTACTGTTGATGTAGGGAAGTTTTTCATGTTCACACCAAGACGCAACAACTGTACAGATAAATGTGTTAGAAGTGAAAGAAAAAAAATAGAACAGATAAGCCCAGATTTGAAAAGCTAGATATGAGTAACAGAGTAAGCAATAGCGATACAAATAGAAAGACAGATGCAAGCCAAATTTAAATTCAGAAAATAATAGGATGATCTATCGAAATAAAAAATTACCGGGATGCAGGTGGCAATACACAAGAGAAAATTTAACAATCACATGTAATCTAAGTTGTAAGAGCATCTTCAACAGCTATGCTATAAATTTTCTATAACAGAGCATGAAAAATCAAAATCTCTATAAAAATTTACATTCATCTCCAATAGCTACTCCATTTTAGCAATTCTAGCATTAACTATATTAGAAAAATATTCAATATATCTAATAAAATATTGTTTCTCTCTCCTACAAATCCAATTTCAATTTCTTTTATCGGTGGAAAAAAAATATAATATTGTCTCGCTCTTCTATGAAGTTTTAGAGATTTCTCAAAATTTAGGGATTTTTAAAGTATCTCCAACAGCTATGCTAAAATAGAGGAAAGAGGAATTTTAGCATTTTTGTTGCTCCAACAGCTACGCTATTCTCTATGTTAAAATAGAGAAAATAGGTTAGAGCATCTCCAATGGCTTCTCTAAAATTTAAAAAAAAAATCATTGTTTGTTCTCTAAATTGCTCCAACAGCATTCCTATCTCATTTGCCACCCAAAAAAAAGTCTATTGAAAATAAATTAATATCATTTGCCACCCAAAAAAAAGTCTATTGGGATCATAAAATTATTGAATATTTAAATAATATAATTGATGATGAAATCTCTAAAATAGAGAATCTGTTAGAGTTGAATATAATTTATTTTAGAGATTTTAGCTTTTGGTTTTTTATTTTAAAGAAATTTTTGAGAATTTGTTGGAGATGCTCTAAAAATCTATAAATTTAGAGAAATCTCTAAATAGAGAGACTGAGAGAGAAATGATTATTTTAATACTTCAGCCAATAAGATGTATTGAAAATAAAGGTTCAAGAGTGAAATAATAATTTATTAAATAGATTGAATATTTTATTAATATAATTAATGTTATAATTGCTAAATAGAATAGTTGTTGCAGTTAGATACAAACATTTTTAGAGATTTTGACTTTTAATACTCTATTTTAGAGAAGAAATATAGCATAACTGTAGGAGATGCTTTACAATCTCTCTCATCTTTTCTCTGTTTTAGCATACAAGTTAGCATAGATGTTGGAGCAACAAATATACTAAAATCCCTTTTCCCCCATTTTAGCATAGTTGTTGGAAAAGCTCTAAGACTCTGTGAACTCAAATAATTAAGTGTTCCAGGGTGGATGTCGGATAAAGAGCTTACCCCGAAGAGGAAGGCCAAAAGCGGAACAAAAACGAGACCCAAGAAAGCATAAGAGAGCTCTTGAGGAGGACGCTTCTCCTGAGGTCGGAAGATGTGAGTTATCTCTTGCTTGGGGCCATATCTTGAATAAGGATCGACAGCTTGTGGAGGTGGGCGGGTTGCCTTTTCAGGTATATCAGGTAGATCCAATTCGATATGACCAAGTAGTTGTAAGAAAGAGTTCTCCTGAAAGATGAAATCAAGCTTAAAAAATGACCAACAAACAGGACTAGAAGTCACTACAAAACCAAAGCAACCAAACCCAGTATATCCCATTTTCCCCCACCCCAACAGGGAGGGGGGAGTAGAGCAGTTGTTTTTGTGAAGACCCCGGGTTTGTACAAAGTGTGCAAAAAGAAGGGATAAAACTTGCTCAAATTGAAAAAAAAAGGGCAGTGCTAAATGTGAGAATGTGTTAGGAGTAAGCAACAACACACAAACAGACATAGAAGCCACTATAAGAATGCAGCATTTACCATGGCAGCATCGCCGACTGTCACCTCCATGTCGTATTTACCAGAGAGATAAAAGAATTTCTCAACAAGCCCAAGAAAATCCTGCGATATAGAATTGTAGCACATGGTGTAAAACTTTTGCCAGATGCACTCCCTCAGTCCCAAAATAAATGTCCACAATGCAAAAGACAATTTCAGAAATATGTAATTATTTCATTTTTAATTTACTAAATGACAATTTACCCTTAACAATAGAGAGAATAATGAATATCCCCATCTCATATTAAGGGTAGAATTGGAAAGTAGGCTCATTGTGTAAAAATTATGTCAGATATACTCCCTCCGTCCCAAAATAAATGTCCGCTATGCAAAAGACAATTTCAGAAATATGTAATTACACACTTTTTAATTTACTAAATGACACATTTACCCTTAACAATAGAGGGAGTAATTAATTTCACATCTTATAATTAAGGGTAGAATTGGAAGAAGGCACTCACTTTGAAAGTGAACAAACTAAAATAGAAATATGGACACTTATTTTTTTGGGACGTAAGGAGTATTACATAGAGTTGGTCGAATTTCTATATAAGATGTTTCACAAACATAAATATAAAGATAGTGAAAAAATTGACCAGTGTTATCTCAAACTGCTTGCCAGAGTTCCCCACAACAAAAATATGCTCGACTCCAGATTCATGCCGTAACTTCAACAATGCCTGTAAATAGACGGAAGGAATATAAATTAAGCATGAAAACAACAACGCAATATACAGAAGAGTAGCCTGGGAGCTGAACAGAGAGACCTGGTGAGGTTTGAACTGGTTTTGAAGAGGAGTTGTCAACTGAAAGGACAACCGCAGCTTTTGGAGATGGTTCGCTGACAACCCCACGTCATTCTTTCCAGGTAAATTGAGCCTAATTAATCAAAAAAATTAGAATTGCATATACAAATGTCAGCCCCAATTTAGAGAATCATAATCAACAAGAACTTTGCTTAATGGGTATTGACATACTCCTCGAAATGCCACTCACGTGTGCATAAAAAAGAAGAAATTAAAAAACCAAGATTTCTGTGGCAAGATAAGTGTTGTTTAATTAATCTGTTTTGTTAATCAGTTTAGGGTTATAACTGATGGTTTCTACACATATGCCATTTACAATATTTCAGACCAATCCGTGTGTGCTGTGTGTGCTGTGTTTAGTGTGTCTCACCATAGCAATAATAACCCCTTAAAAGAAAAGGAAATCCCATAAATTGGCCACGACTTTAGCAAAAATGATACACAGACAAAGGGTGAAGGATCGTGTGAGAAGTTGTTAACGGTGAGAAGCGTGAGAAGTGGATTCAAACCATTCATCTCTTTTGATATCATACCCTCCCACGAATTGTGCTTTAGAAGGGAATTAATCCAGTACATCTCGGTGCATCTCATCCTAATGTGCATCCACTTCTCATCCAATGGTGGATAACCACTTCTCACACTTCTCATGTTAACCTCAACTTCACCCGGAACCAACCCCAGACAAAGTGCTATTTTACAGCCTGATGTTAGAAACTTCTTGGGAAACAGAGTAAAGAAACTTTTTAGAAATAGTCTTGTAGGAACATGGATGAGAGTGAGTAAAACATTTGAAATAAAGTAGCATACTTCTTTTGAGTCTCTATGCTGTCGCTCTCAAGTACTTCGACTTTAGCGTTATCAACTTTGACAACTCCTGTGACATAGATAGGAACTTTTGTTCTTCCTCCAGTTGCATAGGTTTTTTTATGTTCTGGATCTGAAAGCACAATCTACAAAGCAGAAAACATAATCGGCAGTGAGAGGTGGTTCATTAGAGTAATAAGAGTATAAGATAATAGACTTGGTGTATATGTTTCGTTGGTTAGTTTGTTTTGATTCAGTTGGTTAGCATGTTTACACCTATGGTGTATTTTGTATAAGATACACACACACACACACACATAGAGAGAGAGAGAGAGAGGGAAGGAGCTTCAAGGGAAAACCTCAAAAAAAAGGGTAAACTGAGACCCTCATAGCCCTTCATCTGGACCGTATGCACTTGTGAATAGAAGTAATTTGTAATATGCACAGGTGCATAATGCACACGGGCATAAAAACCAAAAATTAACATAATTTACTTCTATGCAAAAGCGCATACAGACCATATGAAGGGCTACAAAGGTGTTCCTTTCCTCTCTTTTTTTTTTTGAGGTTTTCCCCTAAACTTGACCCTATATGTGTGTGGGTGTGTGGGTGTGTGTGTATGTGTATGTATGTATGTATGTACAGGCCATTTACTTACAATACAATAAAATGAAAATCTCTCTTAAATCACAAGAAATATTGTAACTAAATGACCTGTACATATATTTATATTTTCTACAAAACACACCAGAGGTGTAAACACAGACCCAACTAAGCAACCCGTCTAACAAAACGAACTAACTAACCACACATAAATACCAACTCTATTACAAGACAAAGCTAGAATAGATTAATTTGTATTACGTACCTCAAAAGCAAAAACATACTCTCCAACATCAACACCTATTGGCAAAGGATCCAGGGTATGGACAGCTTCTTTAGGGTCAAATTTGAGTTCCTGAAAATGGAAATAGATTGGAATGCAGAGCTTAACAACCCGAAGCATAACATGATATATAACTGCGGTACTAAAATATCAGCAACGATTGAGCGAGTTACAATATTTTCATAGTACACCTGTTTAATGATTGAAGCATCCTTTGATCCAGAGCTGAAAACTTGCATGAGTTTTACTGATAAAGGAGGTGCAACAGATCCCAGCACAGTTGTCACCTTGACCTGTAAGCAAACCCATAATAAGTGACGATCTAGAACCATATTCCCAAAATAAACAAGTTCCTTCACAAAAAGAAAATATATATTAGAGGGTCAAGAACAATAACCGCAACCCACATGAAAGAGTTGGATATTGATATTAATCAAGGTAACTTAGAATGGATTCAATCATGCTTGTAATAATATGCTGATGAGCAAGTAAGAAAAAAGCTAACCCTAAACCCTCATTGTGATGTCGCTTTATCACAATTCACGGGCCACCTATCATTTGAGCAAGTTGCAACACAACATTTTACGTCAAAATCCATTTAAGCCTGCTTCAGTCTTTCATACTAGTGATCTTTACAAGGTTTACAAGTTAAGATGCTTATCATCACACTTCTTACTGTATCATAGCAGTCCAGTATCTGGGGTCAAAGTTTAACAATTTGAGAATATGAAAGAATGACCATCAAATAGGTCCAACCAAATGAACACACCTTAAGTTTCTCTTGGCTGGTAATTGAAAGGACACTGGCTGGAAGTGATAAAATGAGAGGAACCGATACCCTGCACCATAAAATTCTACCTGTTTGTTATAAACAGTAGGTGACCAAGATTGCATACACAATGCCACTCTCTTTTTTTCACATCCAAAAAAACAAAATGTCAATGAATTCAAGAATAAGGGCATACAGGCAACATTCAATAGATGAAAAGTTTACCCGTGTGGACGGATACCCAACCATAAAGACGGCTGCGATTCCCAAGTTTGGAGGGTAACGGGGCAGGGCGGGGTTTATTTCATACCATAAGCGGGGTCTGTCTCAAGGATGACAGTAGCCATCCCTAAACCGACCCCAATGAAACTTTTATTATGTTAAATATACGTATATATGTGTGTATATATGTATGTCAGTATGTATATTTATATATCCTTATAAATACACAGAAAATATGTGATTTTCAATGAGTTACTAATGTAGTGATGATTCATTGTAATTTTATTTAAAAATACAATGTTTTTGTTGTTTTTCACTAAGCGGTTACCAAGTGGGTACACCAAACCCATTGGAAATTCCTCACTCCCCCCCCCACCCTCACCGGAATTAGTCGGGCTGGCGGGCTTGAAGCACGGTTGGGGTCGGGACGGGAGATGCATTTCCCGACCCATTTCAACCACTAGAGCCAACGATCACAAAATCACTTGCCTGTTGTCATTTAACCAAGCTAAAGCATCAATTTGGTAATACAAGTCCTTTGGATTGCCAGGGATTCCAATGCCAAGAAAAAATCTTGCCAAACCCAATATCTTGTCCCCTGGTATCTGCAAACATAAAAAAGAAGGGGAATTAGAAATCAAAGGGTAAAAATAATTACTCGTGAAAAAAAGGTGCCATGTAGCAACATAACAAGACTGTGCCGCACATTAAGACTTCCAGAAGCGGAAGCAAAAGTTGCCAACCCACGAACAACTGATGAGGTAGCTGAAAGAGGACCTTGATGTCCATTTGCATCAAGGAGTTGGTCACCA
Source organism: Carthamus tinctorius (assembly GCA_001633085.1). Lineage (NCBI taxonomy): Eukaryota > Viridiplantae > Streptophyta > Magnoliopsida > Asterales > Asteraceae > Carthamus > Carthamus tinctorius. The sequence goes on from LUCG01300072.1 coordinate 12,184, forward strand.
AAGTAAAAGGCCCCATCATCTACAAAATTGTAGAAAAAACAATAGTCATTTATACAAGAATTAGCTGGTACAATCGTACTGCCTGGAAAAAATATACCTTTTAATCATCTATTATGACGAGGGAGTTTCAAATACAAACCATGTAAATGCTACAAACTATACAACCCATCTTAACTGTCCATCTAGCATAATGAATATTTGGTTGCATAAATATCTTGATTGTTTCCTAATCTAAAGCAATGATCATAATAAATGAACTCTATCATCTTCCATAAATATTTCAACCATAATGAATGAACCCTAATCATCTTCCATAAGTATCTCGATTGTTTCCTAATATAAGGTTTGCATGGTTTGTAGCATTTACATGGTTTGTATTTGAAACTCCTATTATGATATCTCAAGTGCTAAAAGATTAAACAAAGTTTCTCTTAATTTATATAGATACATAGAAGATTGTAGAATATGGCAATCAAAGTATAAAGATAGGAATAACTGTCATTTAAATGATGAGGTGGAAGAAACAGGGTTACAGCATGCATGGCTACAAAAAGTTACCGTAGTAGAGAACAATTTCAATCTAACAACCAATATTCAAGTTTCTTGAAAGGGCAAAAGAGAAAAAACAATTCATGTACTAACCATATTTCTCAATATTGTCGAATAGCTTCGCAACATCATTTTTCAGGGTATCAATCTGCCAGAAGTACACCATAATTAGACCAAAATAAGAGCCGTTATGCAATAAGAACATGAATTTAGATTACCAGATTTCCATCAATTCCGGAAGACGTCAAAGTAATAATTCCAGAAAGTGTCTCAAGTGCTACCCCTGAATCAAATAAAAACATTACGTCAGTGTCATGTAAAATAAAATGATCCTCCAAGGACTAACAGCAGGTGCTAATAACAAAAGGTAAAATACATATCATTGGATAAAACTAAGGATCACAATAACTGTAAGATAGTAGTCTCACTGGGAGAAAAAAGCTTACCTGCAGCAAAAGTACTTGACTCGGGATTGTTAGAACTATAACGCCACCTTCCATCACTTTGGCTAAGAGCCTAACAAGAACATGCGATGTCGACTCGGTCTCAATACATTTACTTGGAAAAGTTAACAAAAAGGTTCTGGATATGTTAAAAGGGGGGAATGCCCTAGAAATTTCTGTAACACGTAACAAACCTTTATAGATCGAAAAATTCCATCGGCATCTGCAGGAAGTACATCAACTTCAGGAGTTTGATCCTGCATGATTAATTAAATAGAAATCATGTCAAGCAAAAGTAACGGTGCTCTATAACTACAAGAAGGGTAACTTAAGAGAGGAGTTTCATGCGATTGTTCTAAGTTCTAACAGATAATTGCATCAATATATCAGTTGAAGAGGGGAACGAAGGTTAGCCTGATAAAGGAGGTATCCAGTCCTATACAAGGTAACCTTCATTCCCCTCCCAACCGATGTGGGATCTCACAGTAACTTTCCACTATTACTTGTAAACATGAATAGATGATCAAAAATTGAAGCAAAACTGAAAGAAGTGATAGAATTTGTTCCAAAGACTATGTACCTTGATTAGTACCAAACCTCCTACTGGATAATAGAAATCTACAAGCGACTTTGCATCTTTGACGGAGTCTTTAAGCCTTGATGCAACACCCTAAAGATGCAAAAGTTAGATTCCTAACATTTACTGGTGGAATCATGTAATACACATGGATGCAAGATTAGGTGTACCGTTAAATCTCCTTTACTGATCTTACACTTTAATAGCGAACTAACTTGTAATGCATGGTATAGATCCTTTGAGTTCGATGACCCTGAAGAAAGAGTATCCACCACAGATTTACAAGTGGAATCCTTTAGATCATGCTTTGTTTCTATTCCAAGCACCTCAAATGTCCTTAAAGCTTCAAATGCTTCTTCTAAGCTGAAGCAAAGAAAACCTAATTGGATGTTAGGTGATGTATCAACAATAAAGTTTTCATTATATATACATTAATATATATTGGACAGATGGCATTGAAAAACGCTCTGAAAAACCAAATTAGGTACATGTGTCCATTATATAAGTTTTGAAAATAGCAAGAACAAGCTTATACATAATGTCTGCCTAATAGACTTCATCGAGACAAGATACATAGTTGTATCCAATTTCTTTTATCTTCACCCGAAAGATGGTCTTTAATTGAATGCATATACATATATACATACTGCAGGCATAGGGGAAGGCGAAAACTCTAGCTTCCAAATTCAACTGGTGTCACACTCTCCCGATAACTTCAAAATAGTGATCAAATTCTTACAATCCCAATTCAGATGCCTCAATCATATTCTTCGTTTCCGATTTCGCTTATTTCCTTTGTAAAACTTACCGTGGCAATGGCGACAAAATTAAGATTTCCCCTCCTACTAATTGACTAGATGACATAGAACACAATCCAAAGACCAAATGACGTGTATTCTTCGATTGTTATCAACCAGCTAAGTATTCCTCATAATCATTTCATAACCGGGAAACAATGACAACAAAAATAGCAAGAACAAGTTTATACACAACATTTGCCCAATATCTCTACTTCATCGAGACAAATTACACAGTTCCATTGTTATTTCACCAATTCACCTTTCTCAAACCGAAAAACGGTCTTGAATTCATATACAAATGTACACAGTGATTTTATCGCCACTATAGTTCAATCAACAATTAAAACAACACTACACAACCACATAATAGTACCAAATCAACATATTCTCTACTGATAATTTCACCAAAAAATTCATAAACCAATTAAGGTTGCGTTTGGCAAACTAGCTAATAAGCTAGTTGTTGATTGATAAGCTAGTAAGTAGCCGATAAGCTAGCTTATAAACAAATTATGTTTGACAAAAACTAAAAATGACCAAAAATTGGTATCTTTGAATTTAATAATTAATATTAATAACTGTATAATTGAAAAAAGCTACAAAAACCTCAACACTACCCTAACCAGCGTTTCAATAAGGTAGCTTATAGTTCATCCAAACATGTCTTATTTTTTGCCAAACACAACCTAAGTGCATTCAAATGAGACAAAAAAAAATGAAACGGAGGTTTCGTAAGGGCTTAAAGTCGACCTCGAAAACTTCCCGACGGCCGGAGAAAACAGCTCCAATGCCGCAGACCGGTGAGCCTCGGAGATCGGGTTAAATATCACGGCAGCTTCACGGATCGACAGTGCTGCTGCTAGTAGTAAGAAAACAAATCCTAATTTCGTCGCCATTGCCTGCAATGAAAAAAAACCGATAAATTACAAACGAAATCAATGAAATCGGAAACGAAGAATGTGATTGATGGATATGGAATTCCGATCGTACGGATTTGATCGCCGGCGAGGTCACCGGGAGAGTGTGAGACCAGTTGAATGTGGAAGCTGGAGTCTTCCCGACCCACTGTGGGTTTTAACACAGTAGACCGAGTAATTTCCGATTTTGCCCCTGACTTTGATGTTTGGGACCAAGTTGACCTTGCGTAGAAACGGAAATTTGATTAAAACAACCTACGATGTTTTTAAATTTGGGTAAAAAACATTGTAGCTGTTTTTAATCAAATTTCCTTCGACTTCGACTTGATTAAAAGCCACAGAAGTTTGTCGAAGGGATCGGCTTCCTTTCGACTTCTTCGGCAATGCTCAGGAATGCCACCTCGTCTAAATCAGTTTGGTGGTGTTCGGTTTCCAGAAGCTGACGGTAACCCCTCCTTCCGCCCTCCTCTCCCACCCTCACCCCCTTTCTCTCTCTTGTTTGTCTCTATCTCTCTCTTCTTTCTCTCTGTT
>LUCG01300107.1:0-11225 GCA_001633085.1 Carthamus tinctorius
TATATTAATTGAGGAATCCCTTTATTGCTATATAATAGAATTGAGAAAATCAGAAAGAAAAAAGAATACGGATACAAAAATGCCACTAGGTCTGTAATTACGGACTTGGGTTAAAAAAATTCTTTTTTTTTAAATCAGGTCCACAATGACACATCTATAATTAAACAAAAATTTACAGTTTTAAGTCCACGATATTGTGAATGTGCCATTGCGGAATACACTTGATTGTCACCAAACTACATTTTTGTAACATCCGAGATCCTGACTACCGAACCTAACCACATAGGAGTTATTCATTGTGATGGGCTTTTATTTTAAAGGGCTTGCATGAGGTGTAGCGAGGCCTAGAGTCCATGGTCTTCCTTTGGCGCATAGTATATATATTTGAATCCCAAGGCCATTCTTCACCAACTTGAAGGAACATAGTGTGTATGTGTGTGAGTGAACGTGGAGAAGAAAAGCAAACGGAAAGAAGGGAATCCAATTCTATAGCCGGGAATTTTAGGAGAGGCTTTCATTTTCAGGTATAATCATTTCGTACTTGATCTTCTTCTTCTTCCTCTTTGAGTTCTAGAACAACAGAATCTATTTAGGCTTGTGCACACTTAAATCACTTAGTTTGTGCTTTGCGAGTTTTGAAGACGGGAACTTGTTGAGTTCAATCTCCTATGGTTTAAAACTTGTTATTGGGATCATCTCCTTTTCGAGTTGGTTGTAAACCCTTAAAAGACCACCATTGTTTGATGTTTTGGATTTGTGCAAGGATATTAATAGGTGTAATAGATCATTATAAAACCTCAATTTGTAGGTTTAACCGCAGGATTTGGTTAGAAATGGGATTTCTGGGTTTTTGCTTCGTGTAGCACCTGCATACACCAAACAGTGTTAGCCATGGGTAATACTGCGGGGTATCTATGCTCGAGCGGTTTTCCGGGTTGTTAGTTGGAGTCCTTATCTAGGGAAGGTTCTAGCAGGTATTTAGAAGTATAATTGAGGTTGTAACTTTGCGTTGACACCTCCAATTCAGGTGTTAGATTATTTCATTTGAACGTACATTGAAAATGAGTTTCCTCACTCTTTGATTTTAAAGCATGAAACTCTCTTTTGTTGATGAAATGCATATTTATAACTTCATGATGTATGATTTAATATTTTGGGTGTTTTTTTCTTACTCGGAAATGCGTTGGTATATGTGGACATGTGATGGCATGGATGGGATGTCCCATACTCCCATCTAAAAGACTTGAATTAGTTTTAAGTGATTTTACGGGCAACGTGAACCAAATCGTGAACGTTGCAGCGTGTGCCACTAGACGTGTGCGCCATAGCATGTGATCTTGTGCGTATCACATTTGAATCATAAACCACCAAACACATAAATCGTGGATATTCTTAAAAAATAAAAATGAAAAAAGAGAATTTATAAATAAAAAATCAATCCCAAACACATAAATCGTGGATATCGATACATAACCGTTTTTTGAATAATTGCCAAATAAAGAAATAATCAATCCCCAATTAACCGCAATGTATTTTTTAAAATAAAAAGAGAAAACTTAAATTACTTATATACCCTCCACGGTTTAAAGAGGCAAACAAACCACTTAATTAAAAATCAAGGATCTTGGGTGCAGGTTAAATGTGGGTTGAAATGATTTTTACATATATGGAAAAAGGTTCAAACGAAAACGCTACATATTTACAACGAGAATGCAAGGAGCTATGCCTATAGATAAGATCACATATGATTTTACACTAACAAAAAAAAGGGACACAAAAGACTTTGAATCATATGCGATTCTGTACATCAAAAAAGCTTCTTGCATAAACATTTACGCTACATTTGAGGGTCTATCTAGAAGAAAATAAACTCATCCATGAGATTAACAGGAAATGATTTCCATACGCATTCTTTCCATTTACATTCTTCTTCCCTAAATTCTCGATTTTGAGGGGGTGTTTGGGATTGCTTATTAAAAGTGTTTATTTGCTTATTGCGGGATGGAACAGCAAATAAGCAATTTTGATTGTTTGGATAAAATGCTTATCACGGCACCAACAAGCAAATAAGGAGTTTTNTGTTTTAAATAAGCAATCCCAAACACCCCCTGAATATTGAAAATATCTGGCATAAGATTAGTTTCCAATGTATGTGCACTTGTGCAGGTCTAGAAAAAGATCAGTCTCTAACGTATATGCACTTGTGCATATCTGGAAGAACACTTCCCAACGTACATGCACTTGTTCATATCAAACAGAACCAATGAAGACGAACATGCACTCCATGAATCGATTCTCTAATCACGTTTTCTACAATCAATTCCATAGCTAGATCCAATTTACAGTCGATTGAGTTTCACATTTTGTGAATTTTCTGAGTTGAATTTGTCAATTTTAGCAAGATTTAAGGGATCTGATCTCCTAAAATCCAGTTAGATCATTTCCTTATCAAATTGTTACAATTTAACCCTCTTAAAAATACCTATAATACCCAATTCATTAATTTAAATCATTTTTTGTAATGATTATCATTCATCATTAGATTTGTATGAATCAATGGCTATAAAGTTGTTCCATAGTTAACACCAATGGGGCAGTCTACTGGTTAAGGCTTGGTGTTGGGGAAAAACCCACCCAAGTTCGAATCCGGGGGTGAGCAACCAGGGGCCACTGAGTATTAATCCCAGGGGAGCATGCTTTAGCTCTCGGTAAAAATTACCAAGGATGTAGCCTGGGCAAACCCAGGTGAACCTTATCAAAAAAAAAAGTTGTTCCATAGTTTTTCAGTTATTTGCGGTTTTTCGTTGAAATAGAAACTCATTTTCCATAGGGTCAGGTTCAAATGGAAACTCATTTTCCATTGTGAACGTGAGGACAACCGAGAGCACCTCACCTGACATGACATGTTCAGTGAGTAACACTAGATGTTGTATTAAGTCTGAATAATCCATGATTATTCAGACTGAATATGTCACGTGACGCGTACTCGACTGTCTTTACGTTCGCAATGAAATATGAGTTTGCAGCCTAACTTTCGTCACGCACACACATATATATTATTCATTTTTCAACAAAATAAAATCATGATGAAAAGAAAACCTTTGCCATGGTAACTTGGTTGTAATAAATATCGTCATATCCCACTAAATAAAACCCTTTAAAAATAATTGAAAACCCTTAAAATCGTGTGCATTTTACAACTTCTAGTTGTCTCATTATAGTTTGTCTTCCACCAGAAAAGCTTATTTTGTGTTACCTAGGTGATCAAGCCATTTCTTACAAAATAAATGAAAACTATTTTGAGTTCCGATATCACCCACACTTGTCATCTTCCTTTTGCGGTGGCTTCATTTTTCTGAGATAGTTAATATTTTGATGCTTTTTCGTAGATAAAAACAACATACAACAAGTCCAATTTAGTGTCATAGGTTTTCTGGTTCTACATCATTAGCTAGCTTAGTAGATAAAAACGTAAACGTTTTTGCCAACTTAAAACTAGCAGGTAAGAAGGCAGACATTCTTATAGAACGATACTCGTTAGTTTCGGTGAATTTGGTTCTGGCAAGTAAGAAGGCAGACATTCTCACGGAAACAGTACTCGTTAGTTTTGTGAATTTGGTTATGTAGTTATGGCTTTAGCCTAGCAAGTAAGAAGGGAGTTTTTGACCAAATGGATGTTTTTTTAAAACATATTTACCCAAATGAGTGTTGTTTCAGTCACATTTACCATATGGATGTATTTTTATGCTTTCACCCATCTCTCTTTCCCTTTCTCTCTCCTTCTCCTCTTTCTCAAAAATACACCCATTTAGTAAATATGTTTTAAAAAAACACCCATTTGATCAAAAGCCCGTAAGAAGGTGGACATTCTTGCAAAATAATTCTCACCGGTTAGTTTTCTCTGGTTCTACAGCTATAGCTTTAGCCTGGCAAGTAAGAAGATGGAAATTCTTGCAAAACAGTTCTCACCAGTTTTCTGGTTCTGTAACGCTAGCTTAAGCCTAGCAAGTAAAAAGGCGGACATTCCTGAAGTACAATTGTCATCAGTTTTCTTAGCCTTGCAGGTAAAAAGGTAGGCCGGTTCGATGGCCATGTATGAATTAGCAGTTTTTGATCATTCTAACTCTGTTCTTGGTCCAATGTGAAGACAGGGTATGTTCATTATACCCTTCATGACTCGTTTGGTAGTTGGAGTACCACGGGGGACTATAACGAATCCGGGTATTTGGAGATGAAGGTGTGGCTGAAGCGCATATTGTATTTTTCTGGGTTGTGCTTATTCTTGCAGAATAGTTACCAGGTTTTTGGCTCTATAATCATAGCTTTAGCATAGTAGGTAAGAAGGTGGACATTCTTGCAGAACAATTACCAGTTTTTTGGTTCTGTAACTGTAACTTTAGCATAGCAGGTAAAAAGGTGGACATTCTTCTAGAACAATTACTGGTCTAGTAGCTTTAGCCTAAGAGATAAGAAGGTGGATATTTTTGTAGAACAATTACCCTTTTCTTGTGGTTCTGTAACTTAGCTTTAGTCTAACAGGTAAGAAGGTGACCATTCTCACAAAAAAATTAGAAATTTTGTACATGTTTAAGTAAGGGTTTTGTTTACCAAATTTTTTGTAACGTCCTGTATGTTTACTTTTTTTCCCGAATCAACATTCAAAATGACATAAATGACCGATCTACCCTTCCACATGAATTAAACACTGTTAGATTGTTGTTAACATAATATCACAAAATCATTGATACCATCCAAAATACTTAAAAATCCAAACTCAAACTCAATTCTTAACATCTAAAGGTTAGAAACCAACTAATCCTAATCGTTCTTGTTATTGTGATTCACCCGTTTATTGTATACCTAAGAGAGCAAGGAGTGGAGGGTGGTAATGGGGTGTGGTGGGGTCACCACCATGTGGTCAAAGGGTGAAACCACTCTCACACGGCGTGGTGGGAGTGGGGCGTGGTCTTCACCACATAATGGGTTTGGTGTGGTGGTGATTTTTGGCTTTTTTGTGTGTTAAAGATAAAGGAGCAGATCCCATAGTTTAGATGTGGTGGAGAGTAATCATTACAGGTTTGAGTGGTGTCTAAGTGATGGGTTGAGTGATAAGTAAAAAAGTTGATGTGGCGGTATGATGGAGAGGAACCACTCCGTGTACTCTAAAAGAAGGCATGAAGCATAAGATCGTAAGACGAAGAAAGAAAACTTAAATAAGATCATAGAGAGCACTAATTGAAGCAAAAATTGATGTAGAAATCAATAATCTACATCAAAAAATAAACAAGATCAAATTAGGGTTTTCATTAATATAGAATTCGATTGTGGATTGAAGAAGAAATCAATTGTACAGAAGGAATCGACAGTATATCGAAAGAAATTGTTAAGATGGTTGCTGAAAAGAGATGGAAGCGATAAGTCGAAGACGGTTGATAGCCGTAAAGAGAGGTGAAAGAGGGTGGGTATTTTTTTTCCTTTAAAAAATAAGGGTATATTTGTCAAAAAAATTGTCTGAAAGGGGACAAGAGCCATTTACCAACTTTGAATTAAGTCATGGTATGAGTGATTAAGTCGTAAGTAAACAACCCTCTACGTCTGTGCGAATAAGCCGGTTTTCCCATTAAGCCCATTAAATTGTTAGTAAACACCCTGAGTTTATAAGAGAACGAAGCTCTCCTCTCATTTGCTTTATAAAAACCGGAGAATTTCATCCTAGAAATCTCCAAATCTATGAAATCTTACAAACCCGAAACACTGATAATGGTGAAGGTTTTCGATCAACATTCACGTATATATAATGTTACAGTCGTTTCTATCGACACCCTTTTGATGCTCATGTGCCTATTCATCATGTTCTATAATCGATCGTCGACCACAATGGCAGCCAGTCGACGCTGGCTACCAGTTTGGTCGACGGTTTTCAATGGGTGTTTAGGATCGGTGTATCTCGGTCTCGGAATATGGATGATTCTCGGAAAGCTGAGCAATAAAAAGAGCTTATTACCACCAGACATGTGGCTGGTGGCGGCACTCCACGGCAGTGTATGGTTGTTGATTCTGAGCCACGTAAGGCGTCGGGTTTTACCCAAGATTTCCTCGATTCTGATCTTATCGTTTACGGTTTTTTTATGTTTTTCGTCGATCTGGGAAGCGGTCGTGAAACGAGAAACGAGTGTAACCGGTGTTCTAAACATGTTGACTTTTCCGGGTGCAGTTTTGCTCGTCGCCTGTGTTTTCCAGGAAGACGTCGAGAAGAACAGTTCGGTTTACGCACCTCTCCGAGCCGAAGAACGATCGGAAACTAACGAAAACGTTACTCCGATGGCGAAAGCGAGAATTTTAAGTAAATTAACATTCTGGTGGCTGAATTCGTTACTAGCGAACGGAAAACGTAAAGTTCTTAACGGGAAAGACGTCCCGAATTTACGGCCGGAAGATCGAGCGGAGTCATGTTACTCGAGATTCACAGAGGAACTTGAGAACCGAAAACGAAAAAACGAGTCTGGAGACCCGTCGATCTTGTCGACATTGTTTATCTGGCAACGGAAAAGTCTCATGATAACAGGTTTTTTCGCGCTAATCAAAGTGCTCTCGCTCGCCTCCGGCCCATTAATTCTCCGGGCTTTCATTCAGGTCTGCCAAGGGTCGGAAAGTTTTAAAAACGAAGGTTATTTTCTAGCTCTCGGCTTATTTCTAGCAAAATGTCTCGAATCAATATCGGAACGACAGCTAAACTTCAGAAACCGATTAATCGGGCTCCAAGTGAAATCGATGCTATGTGCATCGATCTACCGGAAACAGCTCCGGTTATCGAAATCGAGTTACGATCCCGGCGAGATCATGAACTACGCTACGGTCGACGCGACCCAAATCGGTGAATTCCCGTTCTGGTTTCATCAAATTTGGACGATAGGGCTTCAGATAACACTCGCGATTCTCATAATGTTTTACTCGGTCGGAATCGCTACCTTTGCGGCTTTATTCGTCATAGTTTTAACGGTTCTCGGAAATTTACCAATGGGTAAGCTGCAGCATAAGTATCTAACGAGGCTAATGCCGGCACGAGATCGGCGGTTGAAGGCGATAACGGAATCGATAACGAACATGAGGGTTTTGAAGTTGTACGCTTGGGAGACGCATTTCCGGGAGGCGGCGGAAGGGTTGCGGAAGGAGGAGTTGCGGTGGTTGTCGGCGGTGATCTCACAACGCGGCGGGTATTTGATCCTCCTCTGGGCGGCTCCGGTTTTCGTGTCGATCGCGACGTTTTGGACGTGTTATTTTTTGGGGATCCAGCTCGATGCCAGTAAAGCGTTCACGTTTCTGGCAACAATTCGGATCATCCAGGAGCCGATTCTGCTCATTTCCGACGTTGCTGCCGTGTTTATCGAAGCACGGGTTGCGTTAACTCGGATTCTTAAGTTTCTCGAGGCACCTGAGTTGCATCGAGAGCTAAAGAATCACGAAAATATCGGAAATAGGTCGGTGGTGATCGAATCGGAGGTGATTTCGTGGAACGACGACTCTTTGAGGCCGACGTTATCGGACGTAAATCTCGAGATTATGGCCGGCGAAAAGGTGGCGGTATGCGGGGAAGTTGGGTCGGGGAAATCGACTTTGGTTTCGGCGATTCTTGGAGAGGTTCCGAACGTAAAAGGCACCGTAAGTATTCGTTACAGATTAAATCTATATAGTGTATTCTGTATACTACAACAAAATTGGGTTTATAGAACGCCATATTATATCTAAGTATCCTAATATCTGCTTAACAGGACTTTAGTTTATGTTACGATAAGTTGATAGGACATTTCTGGGCATACTAACAACTTTTTTACAACAAATATGAAATAAAATTTCCTATTAGTCATTTTATAGGACATTAAATTGAAGAAAAATAAGTATCTTGCAAAAACAAAAGTAAATTACGATTTTCATCCCTATGGTTTGTTGAAAATTTCGGATTTCATCTCTATGGTTTTGAAATTTCTTTTTTCGTCCCTACAGTTTGCAATATATTTTCTTTTTTCGTCCCTAAGGTTAATACTACTTTTAGGTATAAAGGAGTAAAATAGAAATGAATGGATGAAGAAGGTAATCAAGTTTAAATCATAAAGACGAACTATAAACCATGGGGGTGAAAATCGTAATTTAAAATCACGGGAACGACAAACGTAATTTACTCTAAAAACCGAAAACAAGTGTCGTGCAAAAAGATGCGACATTATTTGAAAAAAGAAAGTATTATAAAACGTCTTATCTAAAAAATGTAGTATAAAAACAAACTCCTTGTAAAAACATATGTTCACGTGACACTTCTTAAAAAAAACGTAGTATAACAAAGCTAACACAACAATTTCTTTCAAAAATATCTTAAAAACCTTGTTAGGATGATCAAATGTGTCCTTAACATCATACCATAACACCTTCATATATGACCCATAGTTGTTTGGTAATATAAACTTAAAGGGTACATTTGGTACGCAAAACAGGATGGGACAGGACATGACATGACAGAACAGTTGTGGTTCATTTTATTTGGTAAAAAGACACTAAACAATTGACTAGAGGTAAATTCGTCATTCAACCAGTCCAATCCTGTAATGTCTTACCAAACGTTGAACTATTCTATCTTGCTTTGTGCAGTCTTGTCTGCGTGTCACACGCACCCTAAGTCCTATAACGTAGTCTATTAGAGCATTTAGGGGCCATTTGCTAACTCTTGCCGGGTAAGTGCTGACCCGGGTAAAGTGCTTGGTCAGACCTGTGATTTAGTAAACATGCTGACTGTTGATTGGTCAGCACCTAGTAAACAGCCCCTTAGACATCTTTGGCGTTCTATAAACCGATTTTCTCATACTATCATACTGATATTTCAGCATTTTTGTGACGGGATTTCCGGGTTTCAGGTTCGAGTTTACGGGAGGGTGGCGTATGTTTCCCAGACTGCCTGGATTCAGACGGGAACTATACAAGAAAACATTATATTTGGCTCGGAAATGGATGACGAAAAGTATCAAGAAGTGGTTAAGAAATGCTCACTTGTGAAGGATATCGAGATGTTCCCATTTGGCGATCAGACGATCATCGGAGAACGAGGCGTGAATCTGAGCGGGGGTCAGAAACAACGAGTTCAGCTGGCACGAGCATTATATCAAGATGCGGATGTGTACCTTTTGGACGATCCATTCAGTGCCGTTGATGCACATACAGCCGCTAGTTTGTTCAAAGTAATTGTCATTCTCATCTCTTCTTCTGTCAGAAAAGAAAACGAAAACAGTAAATGATCTGAGTTTAGAGGATGCCAAATGATAAATATGTCTAAATGTCATAATAGACTACCTTATAGAACTTAAGTTTAAAGTTTCAAACAGTTGTGTGTCCTTTATGAAGGTGTTACAATAAGTTGATAGGATGTTTTTGGACGCTATAATGCGTATTTTAGGAGAGTTTTAAAATAAAGGTCCTATTAGCCTTTTATACGACATTTCAAAATTCTCCTAAAAAGCTTGTTAGGATTCCCAAATGCGTCCTACTGTAACACCTTTATAGGGTTATTTAGCTAAATGACCACCTGACAACTTATAAGTGATTTTCAAATCCATGACCTTCGGACAGAGGTTTCTAGACATTCTTCTGTATTAAAATGTCATCCTTTTCTTAAGCAGTGAAATTCTGAGACCTATAAGGTCAGGGATTTTACAAAAACTTGTCAGAGGGTCATTTAACCAAAGGGACGCATAACTGTTTTGTTTTATAAAATAGTTTATTAAGACAGAGGCGAACCTATGAACTTTTCCAAGTGGTGGCACCATTTGACTATAAGAACCGAAACTATGGATATTTTTCAAAGAAAAACATTATTGGTCTGTTGGTAAGTTTCTTGCCTTTTACATGTCAAGTCGTATGTTATTATTGTAGTTTCAAAATATACACAGTTGCATCCAACAAAATAATACAGTGCCACCTTTCACGACCCTAATAGTTTTACACCACGACTAAGGAACGAAGCGATGGCCTATGCCAACGTATGGACCATAGTGGGTTCGCCCCAGTATTAGGACATTTAGACACATCCGGCGTCCTATAAAAGACCGATTTTTCTATACCGAATATAATTGGTTAATACGTTTTTATTTCTAGGAATACATCATGGAAGCTCTATCAAGCAAGACAGTGTTACTCGTAACTCACCAAGTCGATTTCTTGCCCGCTTTCGACGATATCCTGGTGAGCATCCACATTAAACTAGCTGTTTTCACGAACTCAATCTTACAACTTCTTGTGATTCGGTTGACAGTTAATGGCCGACGGGAAGATCGTGAAAACCGGAACCTACTCCCAATTACTCGACTCCTGCAAAGAGTTCCAAAACCTCATTATTGCCCTTACCAACACTTCAACCTCCAATAATCACGCACCCAATGATTCCAAACGGATACCCAAAAACCCAAATCAAGAAATCCATGAAATCAACACGAAAGACGAGATAGAATCGTCGATAGGCGAACAACTGATAAAGCAAGAGGAACGGGAAGCGGGGGACACGGGGTTAAAGCCGTACAAACAATATCTTAGTCAAAGCAACGGCTATTACTACTTGTTTCTATCGGTTTTATCACATGTCTTGCACATAATCGGAACTTTATTGCAGAATCTATTGCTGGCTAGAGAAGTGCAGAGTTCTAGTTTCGATTGGGTGAATATGTTGCTAGTGTACATGACCATTGCGGTTTTCATGATGGTGTTTTTATCCAGTAGATCTTATTTTATCGTTAAACTTGGAGTTAAGACATCAATGGCAGTTTTTTCCAAGTTGATAATGTCGCTTTTCCGGGCACCAATGGCTTTCTACGACTCTACTCCCGTGGGAAGGATAATTAGTCGGGTAAGCCTTCTTGCGTAAAGTCGTGCGTATTATTGTGCTCGAATGAAGGGTTATTTAGAAGAATGGCCTTCTGACGGATTTTTTTAAATGCATGAACGTCTCACATATTTTGAGGCATTTCCCGGTTAGGCAAATGTGTTCTTAGATTATCATAATGTTATTCTCCTAAATAACCTAAACTACTGCATATGGCCATGCTCGAATGGAGGGTTATTTAGGAGAATAGCCTTTTGGCAGATGTTTTTATATGCTTGACCTTTTACATATTTTGAGGCATTCTTCTGTTTGGCAAATGTATTCTTAAATCTACCTAAAGGTTGAGAGTTTTATATATATATATATA
>LUCG01300147.1:0-14499 GCA_001633085.1 Carthamus tinctorius
TATATAGTGTCTAATACTCAAGTGTGAAGTGTGTGTGTGTGTATATATATATTGCATGTATTTCTTGAGCAGAAGCAGTGTGTATATATATATTTTTATAGTATATATTTCCGCCTTGGGGCTTACACCTCAGACCACCTCGAGGCTTACACCTAGCCTCATTGAGGGAAAATGCCTTGAGGCATGATTTCGCTTTTTAAAACCTTGTTTGGAACAATAAGATTATAAACCCATATGATGTCGAATTCAAATTTATAAACAAAATGAAACCAAAATGGGTGGTTGAATAACAAAATTGATCTTCCCTCAATCTTGTGTCGATTATCATTCCAAGTGTATGTTTATTGGCTGATTTGCAGGGCAAAATCCGAAAGTGGAGGGGGCATGTCACACGTGGAGTGAGCTTGCTGGTGCTTTGTTCATCAACCTTCTGGATATGGAAGTGGGCCATGCAATATATGAACATGTTAGTAGAGCCCATCTTCAACTGTTTAGAGCTTATTGATATACCTTTTTCTTTTTCATTTAAATAACCTTTGCTATGTACTAAATCATGTGTCTGCAAAGTGCAACTGAACTTGTCAGAAGTTTGCAGTGCTATATATATACACGCATATCTTATATGTGTATATATATATATATANCGAACGTCATATATGATTTTGTGAAACAAGCCACGCGGGCGACATTGGCTGCGACTTAAGTTGCGAGTAAAGTCGCGTGAATCATATATGATTTTGTACATGAATCATATATGATTTTCTTAGTTAGCGTGTTCGTTTAAATACTTACTGTTCTCGTTTGATCTTGTTTCTATATATATATATATATATATATATATAGGGAGCCATTCATTGGAGAACTTGGTAGTTTGTGAGAACTGTGATGGACTACTCATTTCAATAATTAACAAGTTAAAAGAAAAAGAAAAAGAAAAATAGAATAAAAAATTCCTATAAAAACTACCTAGCGGTTATCACCAATTAAATAAATAAAAGTAATTAAATTTAATAAAATGAGTGGTTCATATTGGTTTTCACAGTTCCCACAAACTATTGAGTTCTTATTTGATTAAGCCCCTATATGGTGAAAGTGAAATGAGTAATTTTGCATATTCATGGGTATTAGTATTACACCTCTTTGTATTCCTCAAAATGATAAGTGAGATACGTGGAAGAAGTATCTCCTAGTTAAGAAGTATGATTATGAGCTATCATTAGTGTATAGGGATGGGAATGGGGTGGGCTCATCCTCGACCTATTCTCAATCCATACTTGACAAAAGTAAGTTTAATTATGTATATTTGTTACAGACTTTGTATAAGCACACTTCTTACGGATTTCATGTTGTACGCAGAAACAGAAAAGGATTAATAAACTATTGCTAATGTATGATATTCTATCATAAATAGAATGGGCAACTAAAAGCAAGCCAAACTAAAATGTTTAATGAAGTATACTAGTAGATGAGTTGGTGTCAAATCCCCGTATTGCAGATCTTTATGAGCGGATGGAATAATTGTGGACGTTAATTCTATCTCAAACGTATTTAGGCAGTTTAAATATTCCAGTTATTGGAGGAATCTCATAAAATTGAGGGAAACAATAGGTGATAACTTGGATAAAACCGTGAGATTGCATGAGATCCCGTTTTCCTTAAGTTTGTATTTCGACCCTAATTTGCCTGGGTATCACGAAACTAAATCTCACATGAGAGCCCGTTTTCCTTAAGTTTGTATTTCGACCCTAATTTGCCTGGGTATCACGAAACTAACTTGAGGATAATATCAGAGTTTTAGTAATGATTTTGACAGAAAAGAAATGTTTTCCTCTTAAACTTAGAGAATTGTAATCATTGCTAATTTAATGCCGAGAATATCTACCCATAAAATAGAAACGATTGTTGGAGGGATTAGTGGGCGATTAGCAGCTGCCAAAACTGCACAAGGATCAGAAAGCTTCAGCACTTCTGATTCGGAAGCTCCGTTTTCCTTAGAGTTGAATGCTCCGAGTCAATACCACTTGAGAATCAGAAGTTGATGAACAAGACTCGGGGGCTTCCGAATTTCACTTAGAACATTCAGAAACTCATTGCAGGACCACCCCCAGAGGCACAACCCTTATGACCCCACAAGGGGACACGGCCTCCTTGACCCCCACCATATGGTATCATTCAGCAATCCTGGGTCCTAGTTAGCTTGCTTATACGAGTGTGCACTTCAGATCTCCTAGCCCATGATATAGCTTAACTACCAACCTCCTACTCTCTTGTAAATCCAATTACATAAAATGAGCCGAGGATTTCACTAAAATCACCAACACCAGTTATAACTGGTCGGTCTTAGTGCAGCTGATTAGTTAGAACTCAAATTAGGTTTACTCAAACTCTGGTATAATAAATCAAGTACGGGTTCTCGCTTGGGCTACCAAATTCGTTTACTTCGAATCAAGAAAATGGGTTTTGCGAATTTGGATAAAGAATACGAGAGTAGTGAGAGATCAATGGCCGAGAAGGTGCATAACTGACGAATTATGCAAATAGTGGGAGATCAATGGTTGTATTTGACAGTGGGATAAAGATTAATCAAGAAAGTAATAACAAAGATTAACAGATGAGTAGGTGTGTATGTGGTTTCTTTGGATCATGTAAAGTATCTGCTGTTGTAAGTAAACAAGACAATTACATAGCTTATTTATCAGATGAATTGTAAATCACAAAACTAAAGACACCCCTCATTCTGCAACATGTAAAATCAGTAACCAAAGATCCTTCAGTAAACAAAGATCCTTCTATTTTTGTTATTCAGCACTGCTTCTTGACTTTATAGCTAACTAGCTGGCTTTGTCCCAATTAGTACTAACCGAGTTTCTTGATATATATATATATATACTAACAAGGTGTATTAGCTTCTTTTTTTGTTAAAGAAAGACCACCCATAGTTAAGAGTTGGCGATACATGTGTGTTTCAGGATAATATAGACATTTTACAAAGTGTTGCTACTAAGATGATCATCTTTATTGGATAACATGTAGAAACTATAGGCCTATGGCATGCTTATGTATAAAATGGGTCCTTCGGTTAAAAGACTTTCAGCCTGAGGAGGTCATTTAGCTAAACAACCTGTGATAAAATGACTACCGTTTTTATAGAAATCAACATAATTGGCATATCAAACCTTACAGGAACATTGCTGTTTACATAAAAAAGGAAAACAACAAACGCAAAACACACAAAAGAATTCATTCTGCTAACCAACCACCTGGCCCTGCTGGTACTACAACAGCCATCCAAATCAGTAGTGTTAAATGAGCTTTTAAAAATCAGCTCCTCTGATGGAATTCCCAGTAGATGAATATGTTAACTGTCATTCCCACATGCTGTTAAAGATTATCTTGCTGATTCTTTATTCTTGGGCCACACCATAGGTCAAAAGTAGCTCTTTGGACCTTACCTTTTATTCATTTTGCATATCTTCTTCCATCCTTCAGTCAAGATGAATAATGGAGGAAAAAATATGCTAGAAATACTACTAGGATTATCATATTAAGCTTTCACACCCACATCCTATATACTCTTATTTTCTAATTTTTTAACCCTACCCTTTTTTAGTTTTAAAAAATAATGTTTAACAATTCCCATGCAGAACTATATAATGCATAATGCATGATGAATATATGTTGTCATGGTCAGACTTTTCTAAGGACCCCAGAGGGAATAGTCAGGTATCTCCTCCCAATCACCCATATGATCAAAGTTAGTAGTGTTAGAAAAATACATTTTCTGATCTGCAGCAATTGCATCACTCAATTCCATCCACATTTTGGGGGAATCAAGTGGTGAATCATTTATTGCTTGAATTTGGCTAGGGGAAAGTCTGATATTGACCGGCACTGTATGGCCTGAGCTCGAACCACCCTGGTCTTGCTCGTATTCTGGCATGGATGATGGCCTGAACCGCACGGCAGCCTCGTGTGCAGCCATGCGTATACAGTCTGCACTATTGTTAGCGGGCCTAGGAAGCCCATTGGCCATCTCTGGGAAATTAAGCTTCGCCACATCACCCCTGAGGTAAAATGCGGCCGCATCATAGGCTGCAGCCGCCATTTCTGGCGTCTCGAAACTCCCGAGCCAGATTCTGGAATTCTTCCCTGGCTCACGGATTTCAGACACCCATTTGCCCCATTTCCGCTTACGCACACCCCTGTAGGCCGAAGAAGTCCCACCCCCAGTGTTGGAACGGTTTTCGTTGTTCATGTTTAGATATCGTTTTTCAGCTAGAATAATGTAGTGTTTAGGAATGAAATCTAGGCATGTATGTATTTATAGATGTGGATATAATGGAAGTCATTAATATATATTTTAAGTTGTTGATGAGAGCTTCCAAGCAGCTTCAATCTGGTATCAAGGATCAGAAATAGATTTTTCTTTTTTGTTTATGATGTTTGCATTAAGACAATGATCCTAGACTTGGTTTGGACCATTCAGATGATGGACAAGTGTCCTTTGAGTTTTGTGTTATTATTATATGCACTTGTTGCTTATGGAATCTTGGTAATTGACCATTTTTAATGAAGTTGAGCACTTTGAATTTGGAAGACAGAGATTTGTTTTTCCTGTTTGTAGACGCGGTTTCCCTGCAGAGGTGACATGTACTTGTTCTGATGGTCCCACTTAATCTTTTACCTAGGAGGACCAATGGCTTCTTTTTCTATTCTAGGTATTCATGGAATATTCCTTCTTAAATTTTCAACACATGACACTGTTCTAACCTATGAAATGACATATTTTTAAACTTCTAGGTAGCTTTTGTCGTAAATGAATTGACTTTTCTAGTTTTAAAATAACATATTTTTAAACTTCTAGTTAGCTTTTGACTGTTATTATAGGTATAGGGGGTGTCCTTAACAACACCCTTTTATCTAAATAGAGTGTTAAAATGCAAAATCTTTTGAAAAAAATTTCATTCATCTTCAACGGCTACTCTATTCTAGCAATTCTAACATTAATTATATTATTAAAGTATTCAATATATTTAATTAAAATATTATTTATCTCTCTTAAAACTTTTAATTTTAGTACCTTTTATTGGTGTGGGTATAGAAATCATAATTTCTCTCTCTATTTGAAGATTTCTCTAAATTTAGATATTTTTATAATCTTTTTCCATTTTATTTGTATTTTAGCATACAAGATAACATAGTTGTTGGAGCAAAAAAGTTGCTATTTTTTTTCTCCCATTTTAGTATAGTTGTTGCATATAGTCGTAGTTTAGTGTATTCGTTGCTTTTTTTTTAAAGTATATAATATTTATATATGGTAACTGCAACAAATAAACTCACACCCCCTCATCTTTGATAAGGTTTGAACCCCTGAGTCCATGTCGTCCTAGAAGGCCAAAGACTCCAACACCGTTATGTCAAGACCTTTTGATGTGTATTCGTTGATTGTTTGCACACATTCTCAAATACGGCTTGTTCGCTTGTTTCTTTTTAACTTTTAAACCTCTTTACCTCTTAGGGTAGAGCGAAGTTTGCAAATATCCTAACTCTTTGCCCTTCTTTTGTCTCTACCTATGCGTGAACTTTACTGGGTCTACCTGATTTTAAGGAAACATCGGTATTACGGTTATCTTTATTCTTCTCGTTTTCTTTAATATTAAAGATTGATGGTTGATGGTTGCGGGTTGCGGGTCTAGTTGTGATAGTAAATTTTCAAGGCATTGGTTGGTGATGGTGGGTGGTGCAAAGCTATTTTTTCTTGTCGGGTTAATTGGATTGGGTACATTGGTATGATATTTTAGAGATGGAGGTGCAAAACATCATGGTGACATCATGGATTGACTGTGTTGAAAATGTCAAAGTTGGAAGTAGTTATGGGAATTGGGAAGTATGATGGAAGTTTTGAAAATGAATGATTTTCTTTTTCCATTTTAAGAGAGGTGATTGTAGAAGACAGCTGGGTGTTAGTAATCTCCCATATGTCCAATCCCTTTCTCCTCCATCACCTTCACACACACTACTTGTTTTAAATCAACACCTTTCTACAATTTCATTATTTTCAAATCAAATCTACAAAGAGTTTATGACATTAATTATTATAGAGTAGAAAAATAATAAAAATAGGGGTTTGAATTTTCTTTTCCGTTAAATCTAATATGGTTTGAATTTGATTATTTTGATGAAGTTGTCTCTGTAAATTAAGGAATGCTTTGGGTAGTGATCACTTATTTTAATCCTCCGAGTTACAAGCCTTGTTTCATCTTCATCGGATCAGGAGTACCTTAAGAAACGAACGAATCTCTGCTCTTCCTAGCCATTTCGGGTTAAGATGTCAAAGCGGCTTTATCTCTACAAGAAGTCCCTGAAGTGTGGAGTAGGAGAGAAGGAATGTCAGATGTAGGGTTCTGATTAAGACAATCTTTTCGTTTTGCTTCTTTTCATTTTGAAAAGTATGAAGAATGGAAGTTGTGAAATTCTTTTTATTTTGCTTCTTTTCCGCAATACCTTCCCTACAATATTGTCATTGCAGTAAAGTTTAACCGCCAAATTTAGGAAGAATTGGTGTTGTTTGTTTATAATTACAATTTTAACCTTCAACAATACATGAGTGAGAGACGTCAAACACGCCAAAGAATGCACTTTTGATATTTTTTTTATTACGAGTGAATTACGAGAATAATCCATGTACCATAAGTTAAACCCTCATATTTTCATCCAAAGACCACTTTAATACCTAAAGGCTTTTAGTAAATAAAATAAAATTCAGATAGAAAGAACTAAAACTCGAGAAAATTAACTAAAACTCGAAAAAATTAATTGTTTAATAGAAAGGGTAAATGGCGTTAAACGAATCCTGATTTGTTTTAATTTTATTTTAGAAAACTTGATTTCACAAGCTTAATGCTACAGTTTACCACACGATATCAAATAATAAAATTTTAGTGAAAAGTTTAAGATTTTTTTTATTTACATAGTTTTAATATGTATTTCCTTCATTCACAAAGTATAGTATATTTCATTGATTGCATTATATACATAATATTCCTTCTAGTTGCATTGAAACGATAATACATTCTACAAAATAAAGTTTTTGAAAATAGATTCTGAAAAAGGATCTAAAACCAACCAACATTCATTTTTTATGCAATAGATATCTAGTAAAAAAGATTAAACAAAAATTAGATGTTACAATTACTTTTACGTCTTTGGCTTACAACAACAAAAGAAAATTACATTA
The DNA here is from genome assembly GCA_001633085.1 of Carthamus tinctorius. Classification (NCBI taxonomy): domain Eukaryota; kingdom Viridiplantae; phylum Streptophyta; class Magnoliopsida; order Asterales; family Asteraceae; genus Carthamus; species Carthamus tinctorius. Next base: position 7,238 of record LUCG01300147.1, read on the forward strand.
TCACCCGTTATTCAACTGTTCAAAGATAGCTCTTCGATCTATAGCAATAGTTATTTACTAATTAAAGGCAAAAAAAATTATTATATAATAAATTAAAAATTGGTCTATTTTACTATTTTATTTCATCATTACAGAAAAGAAAAACTCTACATCGGTTATTTAAATCCAAACTTGTAGAACTAGAAACCAATTTGGAGCATCGGTTATCTCTAAAAACACAAAAAAAAAAAAAAACAAAAAAAGTTTTTAAAAGAAAATTCACATTTTGGGTTTCTGTGAGTACAAATATTTTACAATACGATTTTTGTCATTCAGTTTCTCTATATAAGCAATACATGTTCTAGCTCCTTAATGACAAATGTTAACTCATCCATCGCTTTAAAAAGATTAAATGTCTACTATTTACTTATATTATATGTTATCAATTTTTATCGTAAATCACATCAAAACTATTAAATAAATAAAATTATTCTGTTAAAAGATTGTTGTGAAATAAACTTGGTTTTCTTTGTTTTAAATGTTTTATATAAAATGATTCCCAAGCTAACATATTATTTTTGTTCAAAGATATCAAAAAGATGTTGTAGCTCATATTAATATTTTAAAAATAAAATATAGCAAAAATCTTTCTACATACCTTGAATTTAGGAATTCTCTATGAACTTATGTATTTTTGGCTCAACAACTTTGACTCAAAATGTCATTACTTGGGGGTTTTCTTGTAATATTTGATTTGATTAATAATTTAATAAAAAATTAATTAATAATTAAATGTCTAAAATACTTTGCTACCAAATGTTAATAAGATCCACAAGGACCACAACATAAACTAACATAATTCATTGGAATCAAAGACTCAACATCTTGTTTAATAACACAAAAGAATGGATCATTGATTGTTAGGAAAAACTTAGTTAACTATATAAATATATATTATTATATAACACATATATTCATATTAAGAAATTACAATTTAATGACAGTTTTTTGTTACCATTGTTTTACCTTTTCTCTTTATCGAGACGGTTAAATGGTTGATACTTACGTATAATTATACAAACAAAAACGTTTGTCATTTAATTTCAATAGTAACAAAAAATTCTATCATGTTTTAAATTAAAATGTAGCCGAAAAGATTCAATTATATTGGTGTTCAAAATTTTTTTATTGATACGCATTATCTGGGAAACATATTTTTTTGACTTTCTTATAATGTAAGCAAAAACACGAAAAAATACAAAGAAAACAGGGAAGGTTTCTACAGGTAAAAGGAAAATCACTTACCACCCCACTTGCACAAACAAGGACGATTATGTTAGCTTTTTTTTTTTTGAGGATTTATGCAAAACACAAACAAACAGTAATTTGGTATGAAATTTCAACAGTAAAAGAAATTCATCCATGTTTAAAAGGACATTTCATACTATCATGCATTGTTATTTTTTATTTTTTGATAAATGGGTTATTTTTCGATGCTTTTTAGGATACAAACAATATTCTACTTATTTGAATGCACTTCAAATTTGATTAAAAAGAAATATTTTATATGTGTTAAATCAAACATTGTATTTATTTTTATATTGGAACAAGGCATGTAACGGTGTGGATTTTCAAACCAAAACCATAAAACTACAATATACCAATATCAATCTAATCAATAATTCAAAATTGCTTTATTAAAAAAAGGTTTATGACATATTAGAGTAATTAACTATTCAGTTTTATCACATTTTATAATTGAACTTATTTTTATACTCAATATACCATTGAATTTTTTTTAAATGTTCAAATCTTCATAAGGTTAGTCTCTCTGCTTTTGTTTTTTATTTGCATGCATGTATTCATACACACATATGTGTGTGTAGGGGACCTATTCATGGTAGATTCATGGGAGAGCATGAAACTAAAAGGTAATAATGGTTCCCTTTGCACTGCAGCTGGTGGTTCCTTTTGCACTACAACTAGTGGCTCCCTTTGCCCGAAGGTTGCTCCCTTTTATTTGAGCATGTACTTTTGTTGTGCCATGTTTCTTTACAAAGACTTCACCTCAATACAACACCGATCCTTGGATTTGAACATTTTAAAGAAATTCAATGGTATATTGAGTACAAAAATAAGTTCAATGATAAAATGTGATAAAATAGAATAGTTAGTTACCCTAATAAGTCAAACCCTTCAAAAAATTGCAAAATCAACATCACGTTTTAACTGTGTCTCTAAAGAGAACCCGGATCCTACAACTTTTCTTTGCCCTAAATTCCATTTCTTGCAAAAAAGAGTGGATTAGACATAAATGCCTGTTGAGCTTCATGATTTTTGAATAGGTTGACATCAACAACTAATGGTTAAAAATTATCAGAAATAGTATATATCATTAAATAAGCATACATATTTGTCAAATACATCGATCTTAAACCGTAAATCTTATGTTCAATTGAGAAACCGGCAAAACACATTTGTTCTTGCGATTTTATACAAGATGCATGGCCAAAAACTCAATGTTGCTCAAATAACAATCCAAGTAGACCATCATAGTCCCATGGTGACTCTCACTTTCCAAGTGCGAGTAAACTAACCTACAGATAAACCAGTGTGTACTAAAACAAATTCATGCACTTTAGAAGCATAAAACACTTGCAATTGCATGCTTCAAGTCAATAACCATAACATTTAACAAAGCATGAATATAATCTTCCAATAAAACGTTGCATGAAACTCATATAAAGATAAACATAAATACTTACATGCGGTCCAAAGTCATAAAATCTCATTTGTAAGTGTTACGTCTAAGAAATAGATAAAGGCTGAGCTACAGGGTATTATAGAAGAGGGGNTTTCAAAATCCTTTATTGACATTCTTCAACAAGACTTACACTTAGAACACTTATTACAGATTGTTGCAGAAGACAAACAACTTAAAGCTATTTGAACAATCTAAAGCACCAAGAACACTTAGCAAAATAAAGAACACTACTAAAACACTTAGTAAAAATATGAACCTTTGGAGGTCTGGAAAACTTTGTCGATTTCAATTTCTAACAGATAGAGAGCTTGAAAGCATGTCGATTCAAGCTGCATGATGTCTTCTACTTATAGTCCCATATGCATTGGAAGCATAGGATACCTACCATCTTGCTACTGAGGGAAACACTTTTGGTAGTACAGCCAAGTGAATCCTTTTTTACTCCTTTTTCATATAGATAATCCATTATGAATAATCTTCATTGCAGCTAATGCAGACAAATCTTCAGAGACAACTATCTTTATAGCAGAGATGATCTAACCAAACAAGGAATGTCTTTATCATGAAGATATTTAGGATCAAAGGACAACACATTCCTTTATTCAAAAGACAAAAGACATTCCTCATTAAAGACCACACTAAAAATAGAAGATGATGCTTAAGTTGCACGACACCATTATCGGCACCACCGATCTGGTTACCACCAAACGGTAGGCCACCGATTTGGTTCCATATATCGGCCGGCCATTGATCGACCTACATAACGACTGGCCACCGATCGGAAAAGGGAAGAAACAGAGAGAACGACAACTAAGTTTTAGGGCTCACTTCATCTTTGATCCACTTCATTGATGAAGCTGAGAAGGTATCGGTTCATCTTCGACTTACCGATTTATTGAGTACTTGAGTTGCCATAAGAATCCAAAAAATAGATTCTAGGTATTGAGTTTGATTGGAGGACATCTTCATATTTTCGGTAGTACTTTAAGGAACATGAAAAGAAGGGAGTTACTTCATATTTTCGAGGAAGAGATACTGGTAGTCAGGTTCCAGCTCATTAACTCTCTCCAACATAGCCTTGAACAGATAGGAATCCACAGGGGCAATTTCCACGAGCCCTTTGAGAAGAATGGGATCGAAAAATGGGAATCTGAGCAACACGGAAGAAACGTCTCTGATCGGTTGCATCATCGAAGAACATCCCAAGCTTAGGCTGAGTAATGATTTTAGTCACAGCTTGTGCCATAGGAGCAGGAATGGAGAGGTCCAAATTGTCAACTCTTGGAACCATTCCTTTTGTAACAATGATCTTGAAGATGTGAGCATGATTGGGTCTTCTTAGGTTGGCTCTTGGTCTCCTCGGCGGCTTGAGAAAAGAGATAAATTTCTTTTCTTGTTCAGTGTGAACAATATTATACTCCTTCCTTATCTTGCCTAAGTTTCCCATGAGTTCATCAAAGAAAGTGATGACCTTTTCTTTCAAGGGATTAGGCTTCCATGTTTCATGATGCGCAGAATCTCATCCCATTCGGTCACGCCAAGAAGCTTTAAGGCATCCAGTCTGAAAGGTTCAAGAAGATCTGATCCCCTTGAGATTCCAACCCAGATGATATGATCCTGTATTTTGACTTGTAATCCAGTGATCAAGCGCCGATCTTTTCGACGGGTGATGGAGTCATGATAGTACTTGATTAAATCGGTACGGATTTTTTAGATCTTCAGCAGCAGAATCGGCAGCACCCTTTTGCCCTTGGATAAGATCGGTGATGGAAGCATCAGCGGCTTCAGAAATGGCAACACTTACTGTCATTTGACCGTTTGAGTCAAGGAGTTTCTGAGCTAGAGTAGCTTTCTCAACCTCTTCGGTCGATAGACCGAGAAATGAATAATCGGGACCAAAAACAGTAGCGCGTTTGGAAGGGGCTTTTAGCTTTGGTTTGTCACTGTCAACTACTTTAGGCTTTGAAGCCTCCTTCCTAGCTTTCTCTAACGCAACTTTTTGTTCAGCCGTTAGCTTCTTTTTCCCTTTGTCTTTGGGAGGGCCTTCAGCAACCTTGCTTGATTCCAAGGTTCCGGTTCCCTCCCCCTCAGTTGGTGCATCGGTGGATACTTGGATATCGGGGATCTGAGAGGCATCGCCGATTGGTGCAATTATGGACTGAGAGGCGTCAGCGGTCTTGGCGGCGGCGGCTTTGGCCGATTCCAGAGTTTGGTTTCCCTCCCCTTGAATTGGTGCTCCCGATTTTCGGCCCTCCCCCTCAGCAACTGCATGCTGTATCGATTTCTCCCCCTTATCAGTTGAGGAGAGTCTACCCCGACGATAGTGCAAATATCGTCCACCTGAGACAGAGTGTGACGATCTATGGGAGTAAAGGCTACCGATACAAGAGTAGCAGCAGTAGGAAAACCCTTGAATTGGTCAAGGAGTTGGTTGATAGAGTTCAAGGAGTTGATGATGTAGGTATTGGTCTGAACTTGCTCCTTAACAGCCTCTTGAAGGCTTCTGTTATCGGCATCCCATCCCGCCGAGATCACACCAATGGTTTTAACCGCAAACATAGCTTGATCTACTTTCTCGAACATGCCACTGAGTTTGGTGGCATCAATCTTTGGTTGAGAATCGGCTATCGATTTCAGATCAACCGACAAAGCGGAGAGAGAAGTGGCGACTGAGGATTGCAGATCGGTGGTAGAAGTAGACTGAGAAGAGAGCCTTTTAAGACATATATATTATTATATAATACATATATTCATATTAAGAAATTATAGTTTAATGATAGTATTTTATTACCATTGTTTTACCTTTTCTCTTTGTCGAGACGGTTAAATGGTTGATACTTACGTATAATTATACAAACAAAAACGTTTGTCATTTAATTTCAATAGTAACAAAAGATTCTATCATGTTTTAAAGAACATTTTAATTTTAGTAGCTGAAAAGATTCGATTATGCTGGTGTTCAATTTTTTTTATTGATACGCATTATCTAGGAAGCATATTTTTTTGACTTTTTTATAATGTAAGCAAAAACACGAAAAAATACAAAGAAAACAGGAAAGATTTTTATTGGTATAAAGAAAATCACTCACCACCCCACTAGCACAAACAAACATGATTATGTAGCCTTTTTTTGTTGATGATTTATGCAAATACAAACAAACAGTAACTTGGTATGAAATTTCAATAGTAAAAGAAATTCATCCATATTTTAAAGGACATTTAATACTATCATGCATAGTTACTTTTTATATTTTGATAATTGGGTTATTTTTCAATGCTTTGTAGGATACAAAACAATACAAATGACATAAACTTTTTTGATCATATTCTATTTATTTGAATGCACTTCAAATTTTGATTAAAAAGAAATATTTTGTACATGTTAAATCAAACATTGTATTTATTTTTATAATGGAAAAAAGGCATGTAACGGCGTGGATTTTCAAACCAAAAACCATAAAACTTCAATATATCAATATTAATCTAATCAATAATTCAAAACTGGTTTATTCAAAAAATTGCAAAATCAACATCACGTTTTAACTGTGTCTTTAAAGAGAACCCGAATCCTAGAGCTTTTCTTTGCCCTAAATTCCATTACTTGCAAAAAAGAGTGGATTAGACATAAATGTCTATTGAGCTTCATGATTTTTGAATAGGTTGACATCAACAACTAATGGTTAAAAATTATCAAAAATACTATATATCATTAAATAAGCATACATATTTGTCAAATACATCGATCTTAAATCGTAAATCTTACATTCAATTGAGAAACCGGCAAAACACATTTGTTCTTACGATTTTATACAAGATGCATGGCTAAAAACTCAATGTTGCTTAAATAACAATCCATGTAGACCATCATAGTCCCATGGCGACTCTCACTTTCTAAGTGTGAGTAAACTAACCTACAGATAAACTAGTGTGTACTAAAACAAATTCATGCACTTTAGAAACATAAAACACTTGCAATTGCATGCTTCAAGTCAATAACCATAACATTTAACAAAGCATGAACACAATCTTCCAATAAAACATTGCATGAAACTCATACAAAGAAAAACACATAATACTTACATATGGTCCAAAGTCATAAAATCTCATTTGTAAGACTATCTGACCTTGCTACCAACATTTGGATAACAATATATCAATGATATAAATCTAATAATATTACATACAAGTCTGATAGTTTTCTAAGTCAACTAATGGGTTTGCAAGTCTAAAATTAAAGCATGTTTGTTGTGGAATTCGTTGTGGAACTAGATATTATTGAACTAATGAGCAAAAAAATTGTTCAAAGAATTAAGACCCAATTTCAATAAAGTCATCTTTTTCTTCATATTGCGTGTCCCCTTGATGCTCCTTATGATTATTTCTCTCCTCGAAATGATTCATCCTTGAATGCAAACCTTCATCAATATCTAAAGGAGAAAGATCAATAACATTAGAAGTGTAACAGCCCAAAATAATCAAACAAAGATAGCTCATTTCAAATAGCAATTCTCCAAGTTTA
>LUCG01300153.1:0-10958 GCA_001633085.1 Carthamus tinctorius
TCGGTTACGGTGGACGTGATCACGGAGGATTGACGCGATTCATGAGAGGATAGAGATTATTAACGGGGGGCGGTCAAAGCCGCATTTATTGACCGGATGAGTGATTGAGATTCATTCTCACGTTCTCTTAAAAATTTATGTTTCTCGCATGAACCTTTCTCTCTCTCTCTCTCTATATATATATAATTTATTTATTTATTTATTTTACTTCAACATATTTTTTATTTTAAATTTCCATACCAATATATTTTATAGTTTTATCATTTTACTGCATTTAAAATAAACTTTATAAATAATAATAAAAATAATTCAATCCCACCAACAAATGAAAATATTTATTTATCTCTTCACACAATAAGTCTAAAAACTTATACTTTTTCAATTTTTTAATTTTAAAAAACAATAAAAATCTACTAAAACAAAAATATTGGGAAAATTTTCTGATTTTGTTTTATAAAATCTCTTGAAGATGCCTTTAAACAAAGAAAAAGTTATTTAAAAAAATAAAAATAGAATTTAAGAGACTTAAATAATAATAAACAGACCACGTGCTCCAAGCGTGGTCCCTTCTATTATTCTGGAAGGCATTCAGTGCCACGCATTGCCATGTCAGCTACTCACATGAGTAATTACGTTTATTTTACAATCTACCCCCTTTTTCTTTAAAAACATACATTTAACCCCCCCTAATTAGTATAATACACACATAAAGCCCCATAAGTAGTGTAACAGATACAGTAAACCGCATTATATTTTTCTTACCGTACATAATTAATTACATAATTTCCATTCTAACTTCAACTAAATGTTCGTACTAAATCATTGATAGTACCTCAGATGAATTGAAATGCTACAATCCGTTTTGTACTAGATCATACCTAGCACATCGAACGTCATATTGGATCATACCTTGCGCATCAAACATCAACTATACACTGAGGCTTGGGAACTCATCTTGGATCATACCCTGCACATCGAGTATCAACTGAGAAGAAGTTTTGTTTTGCTCTTTTATTTTCTTTAGCCCAGTTGTAATGTATTTTCTAGCATTTTATATCGGTACCCACTATGGCAACATTGTAGCCACGGTGCCGAATTTCTATTTAATGTTGTTTAACTTTGACCTTTTCTTTTCTTCTGCTATATCTTTTCTTGTAAGAATGAGTTGAACCCCGCTTTGGATGTGGATGTAAGCCAAACCCCAAGAGGTAAAATGTAACACTTAGGTGTTACCATTTTTTGTTAACTTTATAGTTTGGTTATTCAGATTGAAGTTTTAACTTAACAACGGATTAACCAATTGGTTGTATGTATTAATATTAAATCATTGACCTAGAGATGAACTTATTCAAATATGACTTGAATGATGTAAGGAGATTTGAGAAAATCTTCAACAATCAGAGTTGTTGCATAAGGTTCGGTTGTAGGTCGAATTGGTGTGTCATAGAGATATGTATATCTTTTCGTACTGGTGGAACTAAGACCTTCGAGATTGACAAACCTAAAGTTAGTAGTTGTGGCCACTATGTGACAAGACCATGACCACATTTTGCACGATGTAGTTTCAAGAGAGTAATTGTGTAAGGTTATTTTGTGACCGCTTTTTTCAACCATTTAGTTACTATCACACTATTGGGAAAAACAACTTTTTACTACTTGTTATTTGATATCACCAAATCATCCAACTTTGCACCGGAGTTTGGGAAAATGTCATATCCTTAGTAAGACTAGTACCTATGGATACGATTTTGGTAACATACCATTATATTATTTGAAGGCAAACACAATAATTGATGTACACTTGTGTTACTATTATGCCACATTTGTATGTGCACATTTTTGGTGTCACTAGCTTATAAATTAATTTCTTGAAAAATTACTTTAGAAAACTTTTCAGTAAGCTCAATTGGGGGGTTTTTTCCTTTAATTTTTTAGATCATTTTTTAGAGGTAACAACTAGTTTGTTAGCTAAACTTAGTTTTTCAGCGAAAAACTATCTTATCATCTAGTTCACCACACACTAGCAAAGTGAACCATAACAATCTTTCTATAAATAACAACTTTGTCTAGAATGTCTTTATGCCACGATAGTTTCAAAAGTCATATAATCAGACGGTCAAGGTATATAAAACAAACATGTAAATTGTATTTTTAAAATTATACATCATATATAACTACAAAACAAAAGATGGTATGCATTCTGCTTTGGAATGGATTGGTTGCACTATTTCCTTTAATGGTGGCTATGTTAACTTAACATGTTTAAGTCCTTTTACCCATTTTCTTATTTTCTTTTAAAACTTCGAAGAAAATATATATTATATTACGTCAAGATGCACCGCTTACCTTTTTTCTCACCATACCTACCCCTACCCTATCTTCTCGGTGAACTCCATCTTTGTAGGTAAACCCTACTACCCGCCTCCCACAATCTCTACAAAACCCTATTGTACTCTTTTTTTTATCTTCAAAACAAGTACAAGACCCTCCTCTTTTGTCTATTCTATCATCAAAACAAGTACAAGGCCCTCTTCGACCATCGATTTAGGACAAAATTTCATTTACAATGAAGTCGATGGAGTTTCAATTTCATTTTTTTAAAAGAGTAAATTACCATTTTTGGCCATATGGTTTGTTAAAAATTATGGTTTTTGTCCTTATGGTTTAGCATTTGCAGTTTTAGTCCCTATATTTTGTAATTCATTACTACTTTTTTTTTATAAGGTTCACCTGGGTTTGCCCAGGCTACATCCTTGGTAATTTTTACCGAGAGCTAAAGCATGCTCCCCTAAGATTAATACTCAGTGGCCCCTGGTTGCTCACCCCTGGATTCGAACTTGGGTGGGTTTTTTCCCAACACCAAGCCTTAACCAGTAGGCTGCCCCATTGGGGTTAATTCATTACTACTTTTGTCCTTATGATTTACAATTTCTTGTTGTTTTGGTCCTTGTGGTTTAAAATTCTTTACAATTTTGGTCCCTTGTACTTTAAAGGTAGGAACTAGTGTAGTGACGAAAATAGCAATAAGTTACAAACCATAATGATGAAAATGAAAATCTCTAAACCACAGGGACGTAAACTGAAATTTATAACAAACATAAGGACTAAAATCGTTTTTTACTCTTTTAAAAAGGTTCAACCTCTAACTTCTACCCTTTATTGGATGAATATCAAAATTATATCTTATGTTGAAAACCATAATCTTGATATTTGGAATTATTCCTTTTATATAATTAAAAGATACGATTTCACCTTTACTTCTAACCTTTATTGGATATAAATATCAAGACTGTATCTTACGTGAAAAACCATAATCTTGGTTTGGCACTATGAAGTTGATGGAGTTCCAGTTTCAATTTGAAAAACAAGGTTTTAACCTCATACATCTAAACTTTATTGGATATAAATATCAAGACTATATCTTATATCGAAAACCATAATCTTGATGTTTGGTATTATTCTTTTTTTTTTTTTGTAACTCACCAACTACATTTACACCCTAACCGGTAAGCAAAATATCATTGATTGTCAAACGATTCATTGAGATGAACCACATATAAATTACGAACATCTACAAGTGTCATCGAGGAGAATGGATCCACGAAGCGTTCCAATGACTCTCAACCTAGTCTAGGCATCTTGGGTAAAAATAGAGGAGAGGTTTGTGGTAGAAAGAAAGAGGTCATTGGGAGCAATTTATGAGATAAAAGATAGGTGGTGATAGAAGTTAGGAAGACAATGTCAATGATGTTGGGGGACTAAAATGCCCAATAATTGACTAAACATATTCTTTTAAAATCATATAAGAGGGTGAGACTCGATCCATAACAATATGCAAACCACAAGTCCCAAATCTATAGGTTTTCCATTTTAGAAACACATTTTGTAACAAAATGTGAATGATAGGGACAAAGTATGTAATTAGCTTCAAATGTGTAGGTTTCTATTAGAAGCCTATTTTATAATAGAATGTAAACTATAAGGCCATCCTTTATACACAACCCGAAGGCTTCGGATTGTGCTTCGGCTTCGTCGGAAATACCGCGGAGGATGCTTCGGTTTCAAGCGTCGGCTCCCCCCCCCCCCNCTCTCTCTCTTCTCTCTCTATCTTTTTTATTTAATTAATGAAATAAAAGTATGGGTAAGATTGGGTTGGGTATAAAGAATGATTTGTGTTGATTTGAGTAAGGCAGTAAAAAGTTGATATAGTGCTAATATAACATTGGATTAATTTAGGTTGAAAGCAAAGGATGGCCTTACCAAGTATCTAATCAACCCTTTTATAACATAGATAAAATAATGATGAATAAAGGTCAATGGAATGAAGTTATGTATATCCAAAGCAATGAAATTTTCAAAACCTAAACCAACCACAACCATGCTTTTTTCCTACCTTTTAAAAAATTTAAAGAATAATAATTATTGTAATTTATATTAAAAGAAAATTAACTGATTACCAAACGATTACCCAAGTAAGTACTAATCAAGTTAAATTATCTTATTGAATGAATAAAAAAGGATCAAAAATCTTACCAAGTAAAAATTAATCTTACCTGGTAAGTGATGACGATGACTCTTGCTAGGGTTATCACTTACCTGGCTGGTAAGCAAACAGGGTTATCACTTACCGGAAAAATTGTTGCATAGATACCGTTTTGGTTACTAAAATCTTACCTGATAAGTAAGTGACAGTGTTGAATTTTACACGATAAGGATTTACCTGGATAAGCATTTGATATACGACCCCTAACTTTGATCTAATTCTTATTTTTAGAACCAATTTTTAAAACAAAATTCCATATTCTCTTTTTAAAAGATCCATCTTAACCGTCAAGAATAAACCTCAAAACCAAAATCGAAATCCCTTATTAATTACTAAACCCTAAATGACTCCTAAATAAAATAATATAAAAGCCAAAAACTTTTGGTTGGCTACTACCAAAACCCCACCAAACCAGCTTCATTTCTTCTCAAATCTCAATGATTTATTTTTTGTTTTGTTATTATTGAATTTGTTTATGTTTCTTTTTATCATCGTCATATTTCAACCACAAATCCCACTTTCTAGAAGTTGCATGGAGATGAAAGAGAGACAATAACTAAAGGGTTAATTTCATATATGCCCTTATTAAAGTTGAAAATATCATATTTACCCAACCTAATTTTCAAATATCATATATACCCTTATTAACCTATCAAAATATCATATTTATCCAAATAATAATTTTTATTAAAGTTTAAATTAATCTTAATTAAATTTAATAATAAAAAATAACTAAATGACTATTATACCCTTTTTTTAATATAATCCAAATAACATCATATTCCTCAATTTGGGTCTCTTTTTAGCATCTACGAAGGAGTCGTGGAGATATTGTTCCCCAAAAATGGCCGCAGCAATGGAGGAATTATTGGTTAAATATTCATATTGTTTCATTCCATTGTTGAAAACTGATTTGCGTCGTACCATCCGTTATCAGAAAACACACTTTTGATGCTGGATTAATTTGAACTCCAAAGGTTCTACTTTAGAGAAACCATAAATGGAAGAACAATGTGAAGAATGGGGGTTCCAATTAATTTCAGATGCGCAAATAATGGACGAATGAAAATCAAATAAAATCAAACAAATAATGGATGAGTGAAAAATCAGTGGTAGCAGCAGATAGGTAGCAGGTAACATGGCAGGGTTGTCTTGGTGGAGTCGGAGACCCGTTCGGGTGAACGTTGTCGGCTGTTTGGATGTGGGTTCGAGTTGTTGTTCCTACTTCGTTGTGCCAGTTTCTGCAGTGGTCTCGAAAGGAACAGACAGAGGATTCGTGACCTTCGTAACTGTTGTGATCGGGCCTGTTTCGATCAAAGTCCGAAACAGATTCTTTCAACAGCGGTGTGGGAAGCTCTGGAGAATGTGGCGAGTCTCGATTCAGTTCTAGCAAACTATTTCCCCAATCAGTAACTTTCTGCATCACACGTCATTTTTATTTGGTCTCAATCTCGAATTCCTAGCTTTATTCATGATCGTCGGTTTTGTCACAACGGTTTCGGTCTTTCAAGTGAGTTTGTTCCGTTGATGGCTGTTACCATCGCTTCAGGTTCTTGTCGCTACCTGGGTCAATTGCGTGCTTGGTTCAGTCGGTCGTTGTTAGGTTGCTCAGCCATAGTTTTCTATTTTTTCAGGTTATGTTCTTTTTTCGGTCTCTGCTTCAGCTTTGTGTTGCTTGAACCGGTTGTTTTATAATTTGGTTGTGTTAATAATATTTTCCGTTTTCAGAAAAAAAAATCAAACAACTTCTATGAAGAACCAGAAGCAATCGAAGTGAAATTGGATCGATTTAGCACTGCAAAATAAAGTGAATATGATTCGAAGTTGATTGAATTGAAAAGGTTAGGGCATTAATTGATGAAGAAGTTGTGAAAAACATAACCAAATATATGATGATGTCATATATATGAACAGTGGGATAGTCCAACTGAAGAAGACGAAGTTAAGTTAGTGGGGTGGCTCAATACAAGGGAATAGGTGTTTATGAATTATGATATTTATGTATTGGGGTTAAAAAGGGGTAGAATAGTAATTTAATAATTTTTAATTATTCAAAATGATAAAAAAATTGATAAAAAATATTGTTTGGGTAAATATGATATTTTGATAGATTAAGAAGGGCATACATGATATTTATAGATTAGGTTGGGTAAATATGATATTTTTAACTTTAACAAGGGCATATATGAAATTAACCCATAACTAAAATCCCCTATAGATAATAATAAACACTCTTTAAGTCTGTTAACCATTTGAATCTTTGATGTATTTTCCTTTATAGATAATAAAAGGGTTTAAAAAGGCATGTTATAACGTGATATAGCATAAAACATGTCTATGTCGTTATGATAAGATTTTTAGCGTTTGTATAAGTGCGACTCACGCCATGTGCACCGTAGCGTGCGTTCTTTACGAGGCAAACCTTTTTAAAAAAGAATTTATCTTTTAGTTTTTTCTTAACTTTTGTGTTTTTATAGATTTAACTAATCATATCACTTAGAAATTTTATGAATACACATACTTTATAAAATGATGACTAAAACAAAGATGTAAAATTACCCTTTACAATTGTATATTAAAGATTTAATCACAAAGTACTTCTAGAGTATCAATATATACAATTTTTCTCCTTCTAATATGATTATCACTAATAAAAAAAGGGTGTTACCGACGGTCGAAACAGTCGAAAATCAGTTTTACCAACAGTTTTCTGATGAAACGAGTGTCGCTAAAAACCTGGTCGGTAAAAGTACCGACGGTTTTTCCGACGACTTTTACCGACTGTTTCATTTACCGACCCCTTTCCGACAACTTTTACCGATTGCTTTTCAACTGTATCATTTAACGACCGCTTTCCGACAACTTTTACCGACTGCTTCCCGATTGTTTCATTTACCGACGGTTTTCCGATAGGTTACCAACGATTTTCGGATTGTTTTTTTGACGGTTTTCCGACGACTTATTAAAAATTAAATATAAAAGAACAATCCGTAAACCATCAGAAAGCAGTCGAAAATTTCCGACTGTTTTTAGCAGTCGGTAACAGCCGGCTGTAATACACGGTTTTTTAGTAGTGTGTAAACTCTTAACGTTAGTATCTCACTGAATAATAATAGAAAAATATTACATTGCAATTTGTCGTCTTGTGTCACACCTTGCAAAACATTGCATCCTTGTTGTCGCATTTAGGGTTTAAGGCTTGAATGGTGACACCACTCATCATGCTATTTACAATCTTGAATAGTAATAACGTATTTCATCTTAATGTTCAATCATATAATAATCAATGTAAAATAATGATGTTTTCGATTTTTTTTGGCTAAGCTATAAACTAAGTTATTTAGTTGTTTAATGATACAATATGATAGTTAAAAGTGAAAATGATTATTATTAGTAAAAGGCTATATATGAAATATAACAAAAATATAAGGTTTAAAATCAACTAAAGTTAAAATATATTACTAGCTAGTGTACTTATAAAAATAATTGTTTCAAAAACGTTATTATTATACATGTTTAACAATTTATTTATTGTGTAGAAAACGTAATAAGAATTTCTCCTTTTTAAATAATATGTTGTTTCTTTGAAAAAATCAATTATGTATTTTCCACTACTATTGATTAACAGTTTTTTACTTTAATTATTTTGTATGATCCAATGATAATTGACTTTTTGTTTTCACTTTTATTGTTAGAATTTATAAAACAATATCTAATTGCATTTAATTTATCTACCATCAATATCTTTTTTGGACAACGTTTATGCCAAGACTAGTCTCGAAAAATTATAACTATAATGTATAAGTTTTTATAAGTTTAGAAGTTGTTTACTAAATGTTTATCCTGGTAATTCTTAACCTAGTTATATTTTAAAATGAATAAAAGCACGAAAATTCTTATCTGGTAAATGTGAAATAGTGATCAAGAGTTTAACATTGTAAGTAACGTTGTAGACACTTACCCGATAAGTGTTTGGGTAAACGGCCCCTTAGTTGTCATTCTTGTCCAGGAAGTTTGGTGTTGAACCCAATCTATCATTTAGTGGCGGATCTAAAATTTTTGCTTAGTGGAGGCACCTTTAAGATAGATGAAAGTCTGCAAAATCGACCGTTGTACTTTTAGCCTAATTCAACATTTTCAAATGATTTTTTTAAAAAATTGGTTGATTTCGAGAGAGCTTTTTGGGGGTTTTTTTTTTTGTCGATTTGGAAACGATTTTTCATGTTTTTGGTTGATTTCGAAGATTTTTTGATTGTTTGGTTCACTTTTTTTTTGGGTTATGGGGCACATGATAGAAACTAAACGGGGGCCTAATAACAGAAAGTTAAGAAAAACTTGTTTTCAAAATAGAAAAAAGAAGAAAAAAATTGTTTTAGTGGCGGCCATCCCTCCACTCCCTAAACGCTAGATCCTAGATCCTAGATCCGCCCCTGCTATCATTCATATTATGCTAGAACCGAGAAGATTACCCAGTATAAAACAAGACAATGACAACGACTCTTACCTGATAACCGCAAGAAACCATAATTATCTCTTAAAGCAATTAATAGATTTAGGATGTTAACCAACAATCCGTTTTATGGACAATAATATTTATTGCAAGATAAAGTACATAAAGGTAATCTTTATCGATAAACACTTACTTAGTAAAGATTTGGTTACTTGATCGTTAACTTTTGAATTATTAAGGTTTCTTTAAAGATAAAAAAACTTTTCTAAGAACTTATAAAACAAAATCTAAATAGTTTTTGTTGAGAGGGGTTAAAGTTGGAAGCGACGATAAAGAAGGAGGGTAAAAGCGAAAGAGTTGATAAATAAAAAGGGTGAATAAGAATAAACACCTGGCGAAAAGGGGGGGAATGTTTTTACTTTTTAGTTATTTTATTTATATTTTATAAAAATGTTAAACTTAACCATGGTTTAATAATGAAGTCAACTGTAGTTTGATTACGGCGGATGTTACGGCGCACATAAGCAAGCGAAAAAGGAGCCACGTTGATGGCACGTGTGGGGCATCATAAACTAGGATTCCACATGCGAATGGAAGTTCGCATACCCCAAGGGCCAAGCGCCTCGTTTACTTCAATTAGGTTTTTCGTACCACATAAAGTTGAACCCTCGTAACTTGTGACTGTCATATTAGTAACGCATCAGTTTTTCACTATTTTACCCTTAAGCCTTCACCAACTTTTCAAATCCTGTAGCATAACCTTTCATACATTCATACAATTTCTTTTTGTTAATTTTAAATATAATATGAAAGAGAAAAAAAAAAAAAAAAAGAAAGAGAAGAGNCTGCCTCCCCCCGTAGCATGTACCTGTGAACCTGCCTCAACCCTCCCTAGAACCCGCCTCAATCCAAGGCTGTGGTACGACGGGCCTTAGATTTACAGTAAATTACAGATTTAAGGAAGCATTTTCAAGAGTTTTGTTGTAATTTCTTTAAAATGAAAAATTAAAATATCTAATTTTTTTCATCTTCAACAATTTTTATATTTTAGGAAACTATACGCTATATTTATTATCTCAATAAAGTTTTTAAAAATTTAAACAATAAATTATATTATTGGTGAAAATTCTATTTTTAAAAAATTATAGATTATATTTAATATCTCAATAAAATTTTTAAAAATTTTAGAATAATTAGAAAAATCTCTATATTTAGAGAAAACTTTAAATTCTTTAATTTTAACAGATGGTTTAGCAATATTGTTGGAGCACTTTAAAAAAGAACATTTAAAATTTTATATTTTAACAATGTTGTTGGAGATGCTCTTATGCATATTTCACAAATAATACATAGTTTCAAAATGAAATTAAAATTTCTAAAATCTAAAAGGTGATAAAAACATTTCTAACCATTTTTTTAAATGGAGAAACAAAAAAAATTTAAAAAATTATCCTCATCTTCAATAGATTTTTCACTTTGAAGATTACACGGTTAATTATATTATTAAAATATTTAATACAATTCATAAAATGTTATTTCTCTTTTTTAAATATTTATAATGAAACACTTCCATTGGTAGAATGGATAAAAAATGGTTTCTCTCTCGTAAATAATCATTTTTAGAGATATCTCCAAATTTGAAGAATTTATCACTTATGTCCTAATTTCTTCATTTTAAAGAAGGTTCTCGAGAAGCTGCTGGAACAAAAAGACCTCTAGAATCTCCATTTTGGAGATGTTTGAAGAACATCTTCAAGAGTTTCCTCAAAATTTCTCCAAAATAAAGAATCAAAAGTCAAAATCTTTATAAAAAAATTACATACATTTCCAAGAGCTTTGCCCATTTTAGGCCAAGGGTAGCACATATGCGGGCTCACCAGCGGGCGTAAGGTGTTTGAATCGGGTAGAGCCCGAAGTTGCTATGCCAAATTCGGGCTTCTTCTCTCTCTCTCTCTCTCTCTCTCT
>LUCG01300159.1:0-10665 GCA_001633085.1 Carthamus tinctorius
CGCTCACGGCTGTCCTCACGTTCACAACCAAAAAGTGGTTCACATTTGAACCCACCCCTATATGACTATATATATATATATATGTTGGATTATGACATCATATAGGTAGGATGGCTTATTAATATAGGGATTTGTAGATAGAATGCGTCTAAACGATAAAAAGATTAGTTTAAGAATTATTCGGGTTAAACAATATATATTATATAGTAATGTGGTAGGAATTTCTAGAAATCGGATTCCTAGCTTTGTTACTGTATGTATAGATTTCTTAGTTTCTCATACTATGTTTCATAGGCTAGATGTCCACTTGTGTCTAAACATCAAATACGAAGCTCAAGAAGAACTAGTTACTCCTGTCTTTTCTCCCATTCTATTTGATCGTCATGGGTGTGCATATCCATAAAAATTCTAGTGTTAGTTTTATGGTGTAAAGAAAAGAGGAAAAACTTGTTATTGTGATAGATTCCAAAAATAGTTTCAATTGTAGTTCATACCGGCCATGTTAGCAAAACTAAATCCACCAACGCATAACCAAACCGCTTTTGGTCCTATCGGGTAACTTTCGTTCCGAAAAGCTATATTTGATATTATTCTCCACTATGTATCAATTGTCTAGTCTATCCATTGTAAATAGAGTGTGGTAGAATATTCGAGATGTCGTAAAACATAGTCCTGTTTTATGTGTCTTCTCTTGTCGACTAATAGTTTTCGTTGTATTCATTTTTGAATTCTCACAAAACGTACGGATAGCTTAATAGCTTATAGAAGATGCAACGCCAAGTAATTTGAATGAAATTAATTATGAGCGTACACCAATTGGTGCATTTTGTAAGTATTGAACTTTTATAAAAGTGGGCAAGGTTCCATAGGACAATATAATTCAATCCTTTTAGGAAAGGTGTTGTTTGTTTTTAAAAGGTCTAAAGTCTAAATTCACATCTAAGAAATAAGAGGTGTACACCTCTTAAAATTTCAGACAGCGTAAGAAGTTTTCAGTCATTTTCTTAAAAATAAAACAAATGGTCTGAAGTCTGCAAACCTCTTAATTTTCTAACATAAGAGGTCTTAAGAGACAACTTTTAAAAAACAAACGGTCCATAGGCCAGTAAATTAAGCAACAAATTGTCATGCTGATTTTTTTGGTAAAAGTATTGCACACAGCGTTTCAGTTATTGCATGAAAAGATGAAAAGGTATTAATCTAGCTACATCGCTTGTACCATCAATTATACCCAATTTTTGCATATTGGTTAGGACTAATTTGAAGATTATGGAGCCTTAATTTTGAGACCCCAATCTTTGACAAAATTGCTGCTGTTACATTTTTCTTCAATCTAGCACACTCACATATGGTAATAAATACATTAATGCTAAGAAAGTGGAAAAAATTATTAGACATCCAATAGGTTTCAGAAAAAACGTGTATATATGGTCTTGATGAGGTAGCAATGGCTTCACCAAGTACAATTATTGCAATCAACCACCGAAGTTGATGTGGGCGGTGACTTGCTATATATATACGGTCCAATATTGGAAAGTTAATTAACTCTTGGTTTTTGAATAGGGCCCTAAGATTTTGGGGACTAATTTTACTTGCGTACAATGGGGCCCGGATACATATAGGCCAACTTGTGAATCTATCTCAATAAATACCTATCTAAATTTCTTTCGAAATCAAAACTTGTAACAGAATTTCAGAATTTTTGCCCATTAGGAACAAACATGACTATTTGATATTTCTTCACTTTGTCATTTTAAACATTTTTTGTTTTAATTCGTAAGATATTTAACATGACATGAAATTTGACATTTTATATTGTTCATTACTCATATTGGACGATCTGTAGTTCTACTATGGGTGTAACAGGACCTCTAAAAGGATTGGGACTGCCCTGGCTATATATGCCTTGAAGATTCATCACATTAGGGTATGCCTTACAAACCATCCACCGTGTCAACCTCCGTCCTTGATCCGCCCATCCATTAAATTTTTCCTCACGTTTTAGCCATATACAGTTGCATACGCTTTCTCATATATTGCACAAAGGGCCTTCGGCTAGTGTTATCTAGTAACCCAAGTTTCCTAGAGGTCAAAAAGTTTTAACCTCATCAAAGGTGGGGAGTGTGTTAAATTTCATTTGCCTACATATATACACCTACTAAGACAGGTAAGGGTGTTGTTATTTGTACCCCTCCTATCCATTTTCACTCACATAATCCATATCACCTCCTACTCTGAACCCATCCTCGCACTTACATGCACCTACTAATCAGGGGGAATGAATAGAATTGCCTATATAAATAATATATACACATATATTTTTCATAAAAAAACTTTTACCGATATTATAGTCCATACTTCTTCTGCACATGTTTCAACCTAGAAATCTATAGATATGGATCAAACTTGAGGCCTTTTTAAGATGACGCGTGAAATTCTCAGCCACAATTTAACTAGGGGTGGCTATATATAAAATTCAATTCCTAGGCCGAAAACTTGGACATCCTTGCCATCATACATTATGCAGTTTTAATACTCCTACACCATATTCTTAATTTTCAATAACATATAGATCATTTAAATAATACACTTTTAGGTTATATGAAAACAATCAGAACTTTAACAGATGATCCAATTTTAGTCCTTCAAATGATACACTACGTTATTGCTGTACAAAAATCTATACTCCAGAAAATAAGTGTCCATGATGGGTTTCAGATATGCAGTTAATTACATCTCTAGGATTAATGTTCAGATGATGGCTAGCTAGCTATCCTCCACTATTGTGGATGCCTGCTGGGAAATAAGTAGTGGTATACTTCCAACCATCACCATTTATCACAGCATGTATGCAATTTGTGTTGTTCAATGTACTAGGTAGAGCATCAATAAAATAACCTTCTAGGTAACATTATAATTTTTAAGGGGCTGTTTGGAATAGGAATCACAAAATCCTTTGATCAGATTTCTTAGCGATTTTTGGTTTGCGGAATGAATTTGATGGAATTCTTTAAATTCATCATTCATTTGCTTAAGTGAAATAATTGAATTCCTAGCAACCACACACGTGGTCAAATTCCATTCCCATTCGTTCAAAGTCAAATTCCTTTGAAGGATTTCAATTCTATCAAATTCCATTCTACCAACAAAACACCCTCTACTTTATTAGTTCTCCTTAGGAAAACCGATCTGTTGGGTTCAGATTTATGGGGTCTGGGTTCCAGCATTACGTGTACGGTTGATAATACCATACTGAAATTGGTACAGGTTAAGGACCGACACTCAACTCGATCGAGGTAGAGCCTTGGACATCAGAGATTCATTTTTTCCTAGTTGTTAAACCCTTGGATTCTAAGAATATCCATGTGGTTTAGTAGCTTGAATAACTGAGTTTATATATAACTCACAGTTGCTTCATGTGCTTGTGCTATATATCACCATGACTATAAGAAACTTGAGTTTTTCTATTTCTAAGATGAGGATCAAGCAAAGGAATTAAATTACGATGAAATGAAATTAATTAAAAGTACCGTTTGTTAGGATTAAGGTCCTTGAGACTAGAAACCAATTACTACAAAACACAATACAATAAACAAAAAAAAAACCTCTAATGAAACCCTAATGCAAAAGAAAGTATTGGGAAGTTCCAATTGTGACAAGCTCTAAATTTACTCCCTAATCTTTCAATATAGGCAAAGTCAATACCCGAACCTATAACCCTTGGAGGATGTTGACCATGCTTTCTAATTGCTGTTGTTGATTCAGATAATCAACACATAGTCACCATACTCCAAGGGTCCGTTCAAGGTGCGTTCTTGACTTCTTCCATTATGTTTCAAAAGATCAAAGAGTAAACACAGCCTGCCTAAATCTTCATTCCGTCGTTCCTCAAACCCTCTCTGCAATGCACACATCGAATGGTCATAAGAACAATTAATACGTAATAACATATATTTAAACTTCAAATGAAGGAAGATGACAATAATCTACCTTATAAAATACCCATAATTAAGTTTGTTCATGGAGAACCTACTGCAGCTTTGATCCTTTCAACTGTGCACTTGATAAGACTATTAACCGTTGCCACCGACCCCAGTGATAACTTTGCAGTAGGAACGGAGTCTACTAAAATTTGAAACGCCACTGTCAGTAACGACCCACCAGTTCCTACCTCAGAAATCCCCCCTTGAGGTTGTCCAGGTGGTCCATCAGGAAGTATGGCAAAACCGGATGGTAACAAGGCAACATAATCCGGATCACCCCCGCTTAGCACCACATTCATGGCTACAATATCTACTGGAGCATATATGACGTAGGATCCCGTGGAATCACTTGAACTCTCTTGCAGTATGAGCATGTTGCTTTGGCTCGAATTTGCACTCTAAGGTATTAATTTATGAGTCAAGAGTTAATTGATATGTTAATTACTATGATATATAAGGTGCATTTAATCATGAACGATTTACTAAACTTTTAGAAACTTACGTTAACGCGCAGAAGGGAGACAGAGTTTCCTTGATCACGACCGTTGGCTATATGTGCCATTTCTTGAACTAGTCCACCATTTGAAAGAATGTCCCACTGATATATAACACAGAATCAATTTATAAGTATCAAATTAATCACCATGCTAGCTACAGATATAAGTCTTTAAACTTGTGTTCAATAGTTAATTACCTCGCTCCTCGAGTTCTCATCACGTAGAAAATCAAAAACCCGTTTTGGTTGAACTGGTATCCAGAATGAAGTTGCAGCACTTAGCACGATACCAGGAGGCCTGCCCGGGTCGTTCATGCTCTTCCGGGTCATAACCCGGACATCATCAGCCCCGCTACCAGACAAAGTTGTCCATGTGTGTGCAGTTGAAGCCCCAACACCACTGCAAAAGCTTAAAACCATTCTCTCAGCCAGTTTCAACATACTCTTTCTCCCTTCTGGTGAGGTTATAACTGCAAAATAAAACAATCAAGTCAAATAGAATCACATATTTCGTAATAGTTATAATCCGATTGGCATTAACAAAAGAGACAAAAACATGCATTAATTTGTTAAAATATACTTACCTCCAACATCTCCTGCAGGAATGTTGTTAGCCATTGCACTTGCAAGTCGTTCGCATTGCCTATCTAAAGTTGCTACCCATCTTTTTGCCCCAAATGCTAGACCGGAGTTCACGAGTAACCTATAGATGTTGTGAACCGCTCTATCATCAACTTCAACATGTTCAACCCAAGTAACCTAGAAAACAAAAACCACACATTAGTTCATAATTCCATATGCTATTATTATATGTTGCATATATAGTTTTCTTCTTTTGTTCAACCTTACAAATATGGTTTGAATCTTAAGCAGAATTTGTACCTTTGAATACCCGTTGGGCAGTTCCTGAATCAAGCAACCAGAAGGCCTTCTTCTACATCTTGATATCGAAGAAGGGCGCAAATTGTCCAAAGATACATCAACCACAGCCCAAGTACCATCGGCATGTTGTTTACAATACCTAACAAAGTAGTTTTCTCGTGTCGGTACTAGTGGTGAAGGAACCTGATACTCAGCTGTCATCTGATAAATTATTCATACAGATTAATGTGTATATAGAACAACATACAAAGCTAGATTTAGGGTTATGCTGTACAACTCCACAACTCAACACATGGTTGTTTTCCCAGCTTACCACTTGCAGAGCTCCATTGTAATTGCCAGCAACTCCAGTTGAAAGCACTTCCAAGGTCATTGCTCTTGAAACAATGCCAGAAAACACATTTGACCATTGATTCTGAAAAACCATTGATGGATTGCAAGATTGAGATTATACTCAATCAAAATTTCAACTAAGGATTAAGGGGGTGTTTGGGAGTGCTTAGCTGCTTATTTTCAAAAAGCGCCTAACTGCAATTTAAATAAGTAGATCCCCTTCTACTTTGTTAAAATTGCTTATCTGCGTTTTTAAACCGTGATAAGCACATTTACCTAAACACTTAAAACTGTTTATCTGCGTTTTCAACCCGTGATCAGCACAGAAGGAGAAAAAATAAGCAATCCCAAACACCCCCAAGAAAAAAATTAATAATGTCTTAAACATATACCACATCCATTAGAATTTCAACAAGAGTGATATGATTCATGATGACAACTGCAGATTCCCTTGAGGCCTCAGATTGTAATCCCAATGGTTTTGGTCCAATTCCTCGCGGAAATGTTTGCAAATACTCCTCTTCACTCAAGGTCTCGGATGAGTTATCCGAGTTTGGAACCCACAAGGGTTCACCAGACTGTGCCATTCTGATCAGCTCCTCCATAGCTGCAACTGCTAGCTCGATTATAATTGGCTTGTCGGCCTCAGTTGGGCCTGAAACCGACCGCAGAAGGTCATTTGCACCAAACATGTCTCCTACCATCCCTTGTTGTGGACTAAAACTAGCAACGGCTAGGTCAAGCGACCGAGTTGGTCCATGAGGTGACATATTATTAGGGTAGCTCAACATTGGCTTACCAACATACTTTGCAGCAATTCCAGATATCCTATCAATCTTTTGGAGAACACCAGATCAACAAATTAAGTACTGGAAACATCAATTATATATAGACCTGGTACAAACAACAAAAACCCCATACCAAAACCAATAGAAAAACATATCTTTAGGGTGAAATTTCATTTACCTCTTCACGTAGGCGTGCGTTTTCGATCCTCAAATGCTGCTCATCGAAAGACATCTCTCCAATAGCAGCAGGTCCACCACAGTTTGGACAAGTGGCATTGGCAAGGGCTTCTTTGTATCGTATGTTCTCAGATCGAAGCTTTTCATTTTCATTCCTCAGCTGTGTGTTCTCATGGCGTTCGTGTTGAGCCTAAATCAAGAAGGAAACAAGACAAGAGCAACTTATTTTTAGTATCTCAAAATACTTGGTTAAAATTGTTCCATTAAATGTGTTATCTTCTACAAGAAATGTCTGTAAAAATGTAAACTAAAGCACCTTCATTTGAGTGCGTTTATTTTGGAACCAAAATTTGACTTGCAAGGGTTCCAAAGACAATCTTCTGCCAAGTTCCTTTCTTTGCTTATCATCTGGATGTGGGCATTCTTTGAAAAACCTAATAAAAATCAAGAAATCAAGAGATTCTATAACCAAAAAGAATCTGAAAAGGAGTTGCTTAATTTGTTTGAAAGAAATCCAGACTTACTCATCAGTTGCAATTCTACTAATTAAAAATATATAAAGAAATAACTATAGTAAGATGATGAAATAAAAATAAGTAATTTAGACTAGGGTTAGCAAAAAAACATACGACTCCATTTCTTGGATTTGGTGTTGGGTGTGACGATGGTATCGTTTCTTTTTGTTGGGGCGTTGGTTAGGATCTTGATCATCCCCGGAAGGGGCTTCCATGATATCGGTGCCGGATTTGCTCTCATAGTCATCATCTCGAAGCATATCGAGCTCATTTTCGGGGGTTTTATGGCTCATATCAAGAATATGATGATGACCCTCAAACATGTTTGGCTGAAACATCTTTTCTTCAGGTCTTTCCAAAGTGGTTTAGTTGAAGTTTCTTGTTCAAATCTACAAACAGCAAGCTCTACAAGTTACAAAATGGTCATTAATTAGCAGTAATTCAAGGGGAAAAAATGAGAAAAAGATGAAGGAGAGAGAGAGAGAGCATAGGTAATGGAATTATACCATGGGAATTTGCATCAAAAGCAAGGGACTCAAATGAATTTATTAGGGGGTTAACAGATCCATGGTTCTTTGATAGAAAAAAGTCAACTTTAAAAGCATAAAAAAGTTGAAACCAGTCTCTCTGTCTCTCTCTCTCTAGAAAATATTTTTAGTTACATTTCTTAATCCTTTTAATTTATCGAAAAGGATTATATATGGTTGAAAATAGCTGAAAAAATTAAAGAAATTATACCAACCCAGTTCAGATCTCCAAATTATTTCACTATTAAAAATTACATTAAAAAATGAAATAATGAAAGAATTAATCTGACAAAGAACTTCAAGAATAAAACCAAGATGTATATGAAGAACAAATAAACTGAAATTTAACAGAAGATGCAAACCTGATCAATAAGAGAGATTTGAAACTAAAATCAAAACCCAACCACTGATTTTAATCTTCCAAATCATTAAAAAAAAACATAAACACCCTTTCCAAAAAAAAAAAAACATAAACAAGAAGGCATATGCTTATGCACATGTACAAACCCTAGGAAAGATTTTTTTCTCTCTCTCTCTCTCTCCTCTCTTTCTGTCTCTAAAAGGAGAGTTTGTTTGCTAGCTATGCTTTTGGTTTTGGCTTAGGGTTTGTCTTTGATAAATCAGCTCTCTGAATGACTTATATGAAGACTAAAAAAGGGACTTGAAGTGACAAATGCAAACACTTTAGGGGTCTTTTTAGCAAATAAAGACATTGGCAAATTAAGCTCCAATCCATCATCTCCTTTTACGTACCCCATCCAAACACCAAATTAGAGAAAATATAGCCCAAAAAACATTCGTTTCACTCATTGATTTCTCCATAACATTAATTGTTAAACAATGGAAATAGTGAGAAGAAAGAGGGATTATATGTGTACGTTTTGGAATTGAGAAATCACTAGTAAGTTAAACAAAGGTGGTACATATATATATATAGCAAACTTACTGGTTTCTTGTATCTTTTTTTTTTTTTTCTGAAGATTTCCAGGGTTAAAGATGCTGGTTTTGTGTAGAAAAGGGTCAACGGGAAACCACTTTAGAGAGGGTAAAAGAGTGGTTTTCAGACGAGGGTTTGATTGATGATATACCTTTCTTGTGAATAGAATTTAAGAGACAGAGAGAGATAAGAGAAACGGATGAGAGAAAAGAGGAGATGATGAAGGAAGGAAGAAAGAAAGAAAGAAAGAAAGAGAGAGAAGGTGAGAGAATTGAAGAAGTTGCAGCCAGAAAGAGAGGAGTTAATGCCAAGAGTATTGAGAGGATGCAATTGCATTTATGGAGGATTCAAGTTTTTATTGCCTTTTAGAGAGAGAAAGAGAGAGTTAATGCAATCTTTGATGTTCAAACTTTCCATCACACACACACACACACACTCAGCACACTGTGTGTGAATTTGTATATATGTATGGTGAAGTATTTTAACTCCATAAATTTTCACAGCATGTTGAAGTTATTTTCTCAAACCAACTCATTTTCATCTCCAGCTACTACCTTTATTATGCATGTATATATATATATATATATGATTACCATATACATATGTATGTGTGTGTGTGACTGTTGTATGTATATACTCATTACATATTAATACCATTCTTTTACAAAAATCCAACAATTTTTTGTCTTGAATTGTCACAAATTAAATGCAATTTTTATTGGTACAATTTCCTAACATATTTGGCCATTGGTACGGTATAAGGAAAAACCTCAAAAGTAAAAAACCAAATAACACATTCGTAGCTTTCCATTGTATGTACTTGTGCATAGATGTAAACTGTAATATGGACACATGCATAATGCACTTGTCCATAAAAATAAAAAACAACTTAATTTACTGCTATGTACAGCCTAGATAGAAGGATACGAATATATTCCTCGTTTTTCCGTTGTTTTGGAGTTTTCCGTTAAATCTCCTTCTAAAACTTAATATTTGAAATATATAACTTAAATTTTGCTAAATATTTTTTTTATAATTCATTATTATATTTGCTTACCAATGAAACAAATTTATTCAATTGCAATTAATAGAATTAAATATTAAATCATTTTTCTTGTATGAGAGTATTAGTATATATGTGTGTGTGAAATCCCTTTGCAAAAGCTTTTTTCTTTAACCCATTCATTGAACTTAGACAATTACGTTGATATATTTGGGTGGAACATAATTAAAGGTTTGTTTTACATATTTAGGACGAGTTTAATAATATTTTTAAGGATTTTATTATTGACTAATTACATGTTGATAATACAATTAATCTTTAATTTAGGTCGATCGATGTGATAAAAAAGAAACTAATAACACAGACATCAAATTTCTATGACATTTCATTTTGAATAAATACATCTTTTATCCCTTAAATTAAATACCTTCAATTCGTAGGATACAAGTATCACATAAAACTAATTTGATTATATATTTGGTGAACTTTTATAATTATAAACCGAGAGAATTCGTTTAATTACAAGTATCACATAAAACTAATTTGATTATATATAAAACGAAGACAAAAAGAACAATGAAATCAAATAAAAATATATATTTAATAACAGTACATATATATCATTTTCTTACAACAATTTAGATATAGTAAATGAATTGAAGTTCTATAAACTGTATTTTATCTATTTATATAGTTAAGTTAAAGCTCCATAAAGTATATCCTGCTTAGCTACAAAATGTATTTTATATATTTATTGTTCTTTCTTAAGTATATTATGATTTATGAGGCAAACGAAACTTCAACACAATTATTATATTTGACAAGAGTGCATCTTTAGCGAGATTGAATTATCATATATTCTTAGACTAATAACCTCTTATATATATATATAGAGAGAGAGAGAGAGAGATAGAAAAGTTCAAATGAAAAGTATTAAAAAATTAGAAGTAAATAAGGGTGTGTTTGGTACGCAGACAGGACAGGACAGGACAGGATAGGACAGGACAGGACAGAACAGGACAGG